>LPNX010401436.1:294107-350774 GCA_001517045.1 Pseudotsuga menziesii
CTAATACCTCGGTCGAGGTTTGTACCTCGGTCGAGGGCTTAAAAAAACAGACTTAGCCCTCATTCAAACAAATGGAAAATTTCCTGTGCCTTGAGGAGGTGTAAACCCTACCATTCCTAGCACATAACTGGGCAAAGTTGATACCAATAAATTCACCAACGAATCTTCTATCCATTGACGTATCATACACGCATTTTGGCATTCATATGATATTTATTTTTTAATTACTTCTAAAACTTATACTTAGAAAACCACACTGCAACTTCGAAGCAGCTCAAAGAAAAATCCACAGAGTTAAAAATACACAGCCAAAAAATTCTTAAAAATGCTCACATCACATATTGACGTGTCCTCTTCAAAAGGGTATCTTTGGTTTTTCAATTTTTGAAAAAATAGAAAAAATTCCTTTACGTGGACAAATATGTGTTTAAAACAATGCTGAAATCGAATGTGGTCACTTTCGAAAAATAATAAATAATTGTATAATGCAAAAAAAATTAACAAAAAAATATGCACATCACATTGCATTTTATGTAGATCATGCTCATATATTTATTTTTTTAAAATTATTAATGCAAGATTAAATTACTCTACGTGGACACAAGCCACTTATTAGCTTCTTCAAAATTTTAAGGTCACACAGTTCATTAAATGCAAAAATTCACACATTAAATGACATCGAAATATTTAAAAAAAAATATCACTATGAAGCCAACATAATATTCTACAATTTGTTTTTTTACTGCAAGTCAAAATTCACATGGCATATATGCGTTTTGAGGGCTTCTATCTAGCACATGAGTAAAAAATCAGGTTTTCATCGCCAAATTTGGCCAAAAAGTGTTACCCATCTTCATGGAATCACCCGTTTTTAATTGTCAATGTTGTAATTCTTTTGGTTTAATTATTATACGATGGCTGTGAGTAATATTAGATGGGACTAATTGATTTATGGCATACGATTTGATGATGTAGATTTATAATATTAGGGATGTGGAGTTTAGTTAGGAAATGGAACTTGTTTTTTAGACCAATGAATGGTCATGATACTTACTCTATTTATTTTCTTATGATGGAGTTATTTTAATGGAAATGATTTAGTAGTTAGCGTGTATTTAAATATGCAGACCTTGAAAGGTCTTTGTTGGCTTTATCTTGGATTTTAAATGGAATGTTTATAAATTGTGCTTTAGATATCGTTATTGTATTAGTATATTAGATTTGTATTTCTATTTTATCTCTGTTGATTTATATATTTATATATATGGTAACTCAGCTATAGATAATAGATTAGGTTAACTAGGTTGTAAGATTATAATTATATATGTATATCTTACTTCTGAAATAGTCTATATAAATATAAATCATGCCTCTGCTGACAAATGGAATATGTCAGTAGATTTTATAAAATCCAAAAGAACAGATAGGTAAAAGATCTCAAATAAAAACTAGCTTGTAATGAACACAGTTTCAATAGTAAATATAATACAAGAAATTGAAACTAGGGTGCAAAACCCTTGATAAAAATTTATAAATGAATTAAAATTGCAGAAGTAAACTAAGGAATAAACCCTGGATAAATTTGGTATAGAAACTAACTTACAACTTACAGTCATAATTTAAAATGTAAACCCTAAAAGATTTTAAACAAAGAACCAAACACATAGGGTTAGGAAATTCAATGTAATCATTTACCTAACATAGCCAACATTTATTCTAGAGAAATGGAATAGGCAGTCTAGGGCTTCATACCTGTAGCTTGAAGCTCTTTCAATGGCTGAACATGCACACTCAAATAACCAGAATTAACAATTCATAGGCAGATCTAACCTCTGTATTAGATGACAAAATCACTTGGGAACTACCACGTTCCACCCAACCATGACCCGAAACCGTTCTTGGTTTAATCCGTACCCCCCCGAGCTAGACTCCAACATGCAAGTAGCTTAGAGCTCCTAAGGTAGGGTTTCTTATCTGGTATATCAGGTTTGGATCAGTTCTCCTTTTTCCCCTCCAGGAAAATGTTCTCCAAGAAATCACTTGAGAGAAAAACAAGTAGAATAATGACTCCCCCAAGATAGATCAAAACCCCAAGCCTTTCCTTGACTTGAGACTTTATAGACATTGCTTTTCAATCAAAGGGACAGTTAAATCAAGAAACCTTGATTCCTTGATTTAACCCTTTTTACTTAATTTTTTTTTTTTAATACTTTAACTTAGGAACTTTCAACTAGTTCCTAATTAGACTTTTGTAGGTATTTGTACTATTTATTATCTTTTAATAATAAATAATAATGGATGGATCTTTCCTTTCTTTCTTTCATCATTAATATTATTACTATATTTATTCTTTATACATACCATGTATAAAATACATAATAATATAACATTTGTTAAAATTTGTCTTTGGGCATCATATACCAAGATCCCTAGACTTAAAGACACTTCTTCATTAAGGTCAAAATAGGTATATGGTTAGGTCTACTAGGATAGGAAACTCTAAACATCCTTACATGTTGGATTCCCTCATATAACATGGTAGTTATTCAGTACTTGATGAGAATACATAAATTCAAAATTTCATTTAATCACTTATAAATAAGTTTGATGAGATCAATATTTTTCTCAAGTCGTTTCACTAAGAAGTTATTAAATTCTTTTTAGTAACCCCTAGCGCTTACCGTAGCCCATACTCAATGCTTAAACAGGGATTTACAAACTTAGTTGCAATTCCAGAGCTCTTCGCTCAACACTAATGCTAGGATGCACTTGTACGATACACTTAGGGATACAATGGCCAAGGATCCGATGCTTCAGAGATTATGCTCAATATCAACATGGAAGGCTCCAGGGCTTATGCCCAACACTTCCAATTATATTTTCATGTGTTCCAGAGCTTCTCTCTCAACACAAATGTAAGTACTCATGTTCTCCAGAGCTTCTTGCTCAACACAAAAATATTAATTACCCATTTTCTCCAGAGCTCCTTGCTCAACACAAAAAATTAATTACACATGTGCTCTAGAGATCCTCGCTCAACACAAAAAATTAATTACGCATGTGATCCAGAGCTCCTCACTCAACATAAAACATCTCATCAATCATGTGCTTCAGGGTCCACACCCAACACCAACAACCACATATATATATCATCAATAATTGGCTTACACCCAATATATATAAAACAAATTATCATGTTCATATGCAGTGGGGTCTTTGACCCAATATATCAAAATAAAATATCAAGTTAACATCATAATCAATAGGCTCATGCCTATAAGTGTTAGGTCCAAAATTCAGGATATTACATCCCTCCTTGCTTAGAACAACACCATCCCTAGTGTTCTAGGGACTCGGAATGACATCATGAAACAAGGCGGGGTAAGCCTTTCTCATGGTGGCTTCATTCTCCCAGGTAGCCTTATCGACCTCAAAGTGTTTCCATTGCACTTTCAATTGGACTATGGTGAGCTTCCTGAGCTGCACCTCTCTCTTGTCCAATATATGAATAGGCTCAGGGGAAAACTCCCCTTCAGGTTCCACCTGTAATAAGGACCAATCAACTACATGTTTAATATCATAAACATATTGCTTTAACAAGGATGCATGGAACACATTATGGACTCTTACATGCATGTGTAACACTAGCTCATATTCCACTAGCCCTTTCTTGGCCAGTATTTCAAAAGGTCCACAAAATCTAGGTGCTAATTTACCACACCTACCCAAGCTTAACGAGCTTCGTTTTTCTTTTACTTTCAAGTAGACATGATTACCTATTTGAAAGTCTTTATATTTTATTTTTTGATCCACGTAACTTTTCTGGTGGTCTTTTGCTTCTTTAAGGTTCACCTAGACCTTGGTAACCAGTTGTTCCAAGTGCATTAATAAATCAGGCCCTAACATGAGCCGATCCACTGGGCTATCCCAAGTAGCTGGTGTTCTACACTTCCATCCATAGAGTACCTCAAAGGGACTAATATTGGAGGAAGTCTAATAACTGTTGTTATACGAAAAATCTGCAAGATACAGGTAGTCTTCCCACTTAGTGGGGTTGTTCATGACATACATTCTAAGCATGTCCTCAACAATCTAGTTTACTCTTTCTGTCTGCCCATTTGTATGTGGGTGATACACAGTGCTAAAGTTCAACTGCTTCTCCAATATGGAGAATACAAATCTCCAAATTTTTTTTGTAAACTTAACATCTTGATCCGAGATGATTTCCTTGGGTATCCCGTGCAATCTAAATATCTCCTTCAAGAAGATATCAACAAAGTTCACTGCCTTGTAGGTTGAATTCACAAGAATGAAGTGTGCTGCTTTTGACAATTTGTCAATGACTACAAAAATAGAATCATTTTTCTTCTTACTTTTCGGTAGACCGATGATAAAATCCATACTAATGACCTCCCACTTCCATTCTAGAATGGGTAACGACTGTAGCAATCCCGAAGGATGTTGATGCTCAGCTTTGACAAGTTGCATTCTTGACATTTCACGATTAACATCGCAATGTTGGCCTTTAAATTAGGCCAGAAAAAAGTGTCTCTTGAAGGCATATATCATCTTTTGATATCATGGGTGCTCTGAGTAGGGTGCTCGATGAAATTTCATGAGGATGCTGGACTGATGTCTCCTCCTTCTGGAACGTAAAATCTATCCTTGGACCATAGCAGTCTAGATTCGTCTACCTTGTATTCTGTTTGTTGTTGAAACAACCTGTCCTCTTGGAATTTCTTGAGGATTTCTACATAGAAAGGGTCAAATCTATTGGTCGTTCTAATCCTCTCATGCAAATATGCATCGGTTTGACTCAAAGTCACCTCATATATATTATATGAGTTTGTCGTCTCAAAGCATTGGAAAAATTGTTCTCTTTGCCCTTAATGTGATTTAGCTCGAAATGGTACTCACTAAGGAAATCCAACCACCTGGCTTTCCTTGCATTCAGATATGGTTGATCGAACAAGTATTTTAGACTCATATTGTCTATCTTTGGAAGGAACTTCCTTCACATGAGGTAGTGCCTCCACATTTTCAATGCGTGGATGGTGGCATCTAACTCAAGATTGTGTGTAGGGTAGTTCTTCTTATGTTCTTTTAACTTTTGCGATTCATAACAGATCGCGTTATCGTTCTGCAAGAGGACTCCTCCAAGTCATTCCTTGCTTGCATCCATGGAAACAATGAAATCCCCATTAGGATCCGCAATTCATAGTATCGGTGTGGTCATCAAAAGCTGCTTAAGCTTTTGAAAAATTTCTTCGCACTTGGCAGTCCATAATAAACTATTTTCTTTCTTTTGCTAAGCGGTCATGGGGCAAGCGATTCTCGAGAAGTTCTCAATGAACTTTCGATAATATCCGGCTAATCCCAAAAAGGACCTAATGTCAGTGACACTAGTAGGGGTAGGCCAATCCTTTATGGATTTAATATTTTTTGGGTCCACATCTATCCCTATCTCGGAGATAATATGACCTAAGTATTGTATCCATGGTTTGTAAAAATCACATTTACTAAACTTAGCGTAAAGTTGGTGTTCTTGTAACACTCGTAGTACTATGCGAAGGGGCTCTTCGTGTTCCTCTTTATTCTTGGAATAAACCAGGATGTCGTCTATAAAGAGCAAGACAAACTTATCCAGATACTTATTGCATATGATGTTCATCATACACATAAAGTTCATTGGTGCATTGGTCAACCCAAACGAAATCACTACAAACTCGTAGTTCCCATACCTCGTACGAAAGACAGTTTTGTTAATATCGTCATCGTGAATCCGTACCTGATGGTACCCAGATCACAGATCAATCTTTGAAAATATTTTGGCTCCTCCCACCTGATCGAACAAGTCATCGATCTGAGGGAGTGGGTATCGGTTCTTGATAGTCATTTTGTTCAACTAATAGTAATCAATGCGCATCTACATCGTACCATCCTTCTTCTTTATGAATAGTATCGATGCTCCCCAAGGAGACACATTGGGTTGGATATACCCTTTCTCTATCAACTCTTGCAACTACAATTTGAGTTCCACAAACTTCGATGCACTTATGCGGTAAGGGGCTTTGGAAGCCGAAACCGATCTTGGGGTCAGTTCGATGGAAAATTCTAGGTCTCGTTTCAGAGGTAATCCTGGTATTTCCTTGGGAAATACATCCTTGAATTCTTCAAGAACGGGGAAGTATTCTATGCGTTGTTCTCTTTCAGACTCTAGGTCTCGGATGTTTACTGCAAACAACATTCAGCCTTTCCTCACGCATTTTTTCACTTGTAAGGCAGATATTTTCCTTACGGAAACTTTCTTTGGAATGCCTTGAACCTTCACTTGGTTGCCTTGGCTATCAATACACAAGATTGACTTGTGTAAGAAATCAAGCATGACATGGTGCTGTTCCAACCAGTCCATGCTGATGAGTATATCGTACGATCCTAAGGGTAGGATGTTCATGTTTACTTTCATAGGAAAACCATTCAGGTTTACCTCACAATCTTTAACTATTTCTAAAAATTTCCATTTTGTACCTATGGGTAATTGTACCATCCAAGGTTTATCATGCTTTACTTTGCCTAGTTTGCACATATCAACAATTTTAGGTGAAACATAGCTCTGGCAAGCACTAGGATCAGTAAGTATTGAAATAGAGGTGTTCAAGATCTTACCTTCTATCTCAACCATGGTAGCTTGATGGTCTGCCTATTGGCCATCCAATGCTGCATAGATCCGCGATGTTCCTGCTATGTCCTCGACAATTGGTTCTTCTTGTAAGTTATGCAAGACCCCATTGGTCTTGTTCTTACAATCTCGGGCATAATGAGGCTCGTTTCATTTCCAACACTTGATCGGTAGTGGAGTAGCATTGGATCCACTTGATAATGGATTGTTAACATTAGGAGCTGGTACATAAGGCTTCGTACCATATTTATTGAAGTTCTTGTTTTCTGGAAAGCTATTATTCTGCTTTCTGTATGGCCGTGGGTTAAACCCAGGTTTGCGGTTACAAAAAATTTCTTCGACTTGTCTCTGTTTCGATTCATGTTCTCTTGCCGTAGATGCCCATGATCATAGCAGAGCTTGACCTTGTGTAGCATGGTATCCAAAGTTTTTGACATGTTGAATTCAATCCTTTCCTGAAATTTGGGAGGAAGACATCCTAAAAGTTGATGGATCTTTACCTTTTCATCCTTAATGTATGGTACACAATGTAATAGATATAGAAATATGTTAATAAAAGAGTCCATAGTCATGGACCCCATACGTAGCTCATGTAACTCTTTCACCTTTAGGTCAAAGAACCTTTTCAACATATACTTTTCTTGGAATATTTTTTGGAAGTTATCCCAATGTATTTCTCTTAGCTCATCTTTCTTGGTGTGTTTCAAATCCCTCCACCATCTTGCTACCTTACCATTTAAATTATAGATGGCAAGCCGAGCCTTCATCTCACTTGAGTAGTTATGAACTTGGAAATATTTTCTCATACCCATCAACCACTCTTCATCTTTCTCCCCAAGGTTTACTTCACCTTCATAGGTTGGGGCTCTTATTTTTCTAAATCCCCCTTGAAGAATGTCATTGCTTTTTTTTTTCTTTCTAAGAGGAGAAACAGAGCCATCATTGGAAGGATTGTGATGATCTCCTTTTAGTGTTTCATGGGTATGTTCCTCTTTTTCTTTTTCTCTTGGGACGATGGCCCGTTTATGGTAAGGTTCTCTTTTGGATCTATTTGTGGACTGAGTAGGCTTTCCCTGCGGGCTTTCTCCTGTCATATTTCTCACTAATGCTTCATTAATAGCTTACTATTCCTTTCTTTCATTCAGACCATCTTCTCTGAAACTTTGCAATTCTACTTGAAGATTGTGTATCGTCTTCAAAAGATCATAATTTAATTCCACCACCAGATCTGCTTCCATGGTGGGGGTGTTCATCTTTCCTAGCCGACTGTTATATTCCTCAGTATTCATAATCTGAAATGTTCCATAAAAATTCTTGTAATTTGCAAAAAATTTTAATAATAGAAAATTTTTTGTTAGTAACAAAATTTAAATACATACTTTATTTTCTTTGCAGTGAATGCTTGGTGCGTCCATAGGTCTCTTAGTATTGAAACTGGGCTCTGATACCACTTGTAATTTCCCAAAAAATTGATTTTTTTTATTATGCTAGTAAAAACTACCTATGCGAACATTATTGAACTTGCAGAATATAACATACACTGAATGTACCACTATTTGGTCGTAAGTTGTTCTTACGATCTATCATCTTACTTTTAGTTATGAAAATTAATGTATTTCACTTACTATGTCATAAGGCTTGTTTACTACACTATTCTTATGGTTATACATTATTGTGTATGTGTAGTTACTTGAATATATGCTTCGTTCATTTATGCATAGTCTTACTTTTTATTTATATGGTTCTAACTTAACTTTGTTTCTGGAACTAAAGTGGGTGGAGTGGCGGAACTAGTTCTCCCATATGACTATCTAGGAGGTAAAGCTTCTACTTGTCTAGCAGGCTTACTTAGTTCAGATTGAACTAAGGCACTCTTAACTTGTTTACGTGTAGGTGTATAGTACATTCCCAGCTTAGTCACACTCACTGATCGTTATTATTGTTTCGTACATACTTGGTTTAGTGACAAGGTAATTACCCCGCTTATTCTCTGCCAAACCTAAGACTGCTTATCTAAGTGACGTTTATTGTTGATTAAGAGTTACTGATCAATTGTTCATATGTTAACCTAGGTGTATTTCATATTTGTTGTATTAAAAGTATTAATGCATCTTTTATATTATTCTTGGTAGGTTATAAACTTTGGTTAAAAGACCAAAACTTGATTTTTATGAAACAAACAACATACCATGGCATAAGAATTATGCCATGGTCTTATGCATAGGCCCAAAGGGAATGATAAGAAATGGTTAAAAGGCTTAGCGCCTAATGTACATAATGCATATAATGACTATACCCTACATTAAACTATGGGGTAGTGAAATATATGACATGGTTCAAACATTATACGTTGGGGTTTTAACACTATGCAATGGGAAAGGTGGAAACAATATTGTGTCGTTTGTAAACTATGGAGATGTGGGTTTTGGCCTTGATAATAGACACCAGCTGGTTCCATTAATGTGTATTGGAATTCATGGTAGCCCCAACTTAGGGTTTGGCTCCACGATGGCTTGTCATTTTGCTTGGTTGTTGGTTGTTTTGGTCTCGACTCTGCACAGTGGTGTGAAGGCGACCTCCTGGGGCCTTGAAGGTATGATAGTCATTGTGGTTTTTACAACATTGTGGTTTATTTGTTCACTTAATGTGACTTCCATACTTCTCATCTTTTGTTGCTTAGGTTGTGGTTGTAGGTGACAGGGAAACGAGGAGACGAGGGATTCGTAGCATGATTGTGAATCGTGGGTTTGCATTACCATTATGGTAAGCTTGCTAACAAAATAGATGCTCGCCACCTCTTGGATTTTAAACTGGGTTGTACTTTGGAGTTTTAAGATACGAGGTTTCGATTTGCCTTTGGCCTGGGTTTACAGAGATTGAGTTTGTAATTAATGGTGCTGTTAGCAGCGATGGGACTTGTGACTTTAAACAGGATCTGCGTGTCTTTACTTCATGTAAATCATATTTGATTTAAGACTTCATCCTGGGTAGCACCATTTCTTGCAATGGTGCTACAGCTGTTGGCACGACTGTGTAAATTTTGTTAAATGTAATAAAATGTGGGGATTGTGAAATACATGTTGCATTTATGTCTTGCAAATGTTATTAACTAGACTGTGTAAAAGATTTATACTGCGTTATTGTTTGTTGAATTTGGGTACCATGTGGCCTCTACCTTCATAGATGTATGTGTATATTTACTTCCACTACTTGTATTAGCTGTGGGAATGTAAATGTTGACATCGTGTGGTTGAAGCCTTGCCGTGAATGGCATGAGCTTCCTTCCATGGTTGTTGTAATAACTTAGAGGGTTTTAGATTTTCGGTCGGTTTTATTGTATAATATGAAATGGAAAATGTATGGCAGGCTGTGTTGTTCATTTTATAAGTGTAATTTAGAATGTTAAGATGGTCGTGGGTGTAAACCCTGAGGGGAAATTGTTTCTGAAGGTGGATTCATTGACATGCATTGAATTGTTAATTATATTTATTGTGTAATTTAATTCTAATCCATGGCCATTTAAATGTTGCACATAGCTTAGGAAAGGCCTTACGACCTCTGTGTAACGATTTTTTTTTGATTTATAGCCTGTGTGTAGAGGGCTGATATTCTCATGACCTCGCTGTAGCAATTTTATTTAAATTTTACAGCCCGCATACACTCTGTGTATAGTGTGGCTTTGATGAGTATTCAATGACTCTAGAGGATTCGAATCCTGGTCATTGTTGATATATTGAGTTGTAATAAGTGGATGGTTGCGATTTGGGGCTTACATGCCCACAGGATTCGATTCCAGCCCTCTCCTGTATATTTACTTGGAATGTGTGTAAGATTATGACAGGGTTTATAATTTGGTTCATGTGTATTAATATTTTCCGTAGATTATGTAAGCAAAAACGACAAAGGTTGTTTGCAGGATTCGTTCCTACGACCCTAATGTATTTACATGTTTTTAATTTTTATGTTTAATGCTTTTGGTTTAATTATTATATGCCGGCTATGAGTAATATTAGATGGGACTAATTGATTTATGGCATACGATTTGATTATGTAGATTTATAATATTAGGGCTGTGGAGTTTAGTTAGGAAAGGGAAATTGTTTTTAGACCAATGAATGGTCATGATACTTACTGTGTTTATTTGCTTATGATGGAGTTATTTTAATGGAAATGATTTAGTAGTTAACGTGTATTTAAAAATGCAGACCTTGAAAGGTCGTTGCTGGTTTTATCTTGGATTTTAAATGGAATGTTTATAAATTGTGCTTTAGATATCAATATTGTATTAGTAGATTAGATTTAGTATTTCTATTTTATATCTGTTGATTTATATATTTATATATATGGTAATTCAGTTGTAGATAATATCTTAGGTTAACTAGGTTGTAAGCTTATACTTATATATGTATATCTTACTTCTGAACTAGTCTATATAAATCTGAAACATACCTCTGTTGACAAATGGAATATGCTAGTAGAATTTATAAAAGCCAAAAGAACAGATAGGTAAAAGATCCGAAATAAAACATAGCTTGTAATGAACACAGTTTCAACAGTGAATATAATACAAGAAATTAAAACTAGGGTGCAAAATCCTTGATAAACATTTATAAATGAATTAAAATTGCATAAGTAAACTGAGGAATAAACCCTTGATAAATCTGGTATAGAAACTAACTTACAACCTAGGGTTATAATTTAAAATGTAAACCCTAGAATATTTTGGATAGAGAACCAAACACACAGGGTTAGGAAATTCAATGTAATTATTTACCTAACATAGCCAGCATTTATTCTAGAGAAATGGAATAGGAAGTCTAGGGATTCATACCTGTAACTTGAAGCTCTTTCAATGGTTGAACCTACACACTCAAATAACCAACATTAACAATTCATAGGCAGATCCAACCTCTATATTAGATGACCGAATCACTTGGGAACTACCACATTCCACCCAACTATGACCCAGAACCGTTCCTGGTTTAATTCGGATCCCCCCAAGCCGGACTCCAACATGCAAGTAGCTTAGAGCTCGTAAGGTAGGGTTTCCTATCTGGTATATCAGGTTTGGATCAGTTCTTCTTTTTCCCTTCCAGGAAAATGTTCTCCAAGAATTCACTTGAGAGAAAAACAGGCAGAATAATGACTCCCTCAAGATAGATCAGAACCCTAAGCCTTTCCTTGGCTTGATACTTTATATACAAACTTTTCAGTCAAAGGGACAGTTAAATCAAGAAATCTTGATTTCTTGACTTAACCCTTTTTACTTAATTTGGTTAATTTTTAATACTTTAACTTAGGAACTTTCAACTAGTTCCTAATTAGACTTTTGTAGGTATTTGTACTATTTATTATCTTTTAATAATAAATAATAATAGATGTTGCTTTCCTTTCTTTCTTTCATCATTAATATTATTACTATATTTATTCTTTATACATACCATGTGTAAAATACATAATAATATAACATTTGTTAACATTTTTCTTTGGGCATCATATACCATGATCCCTAGACTTAATGACACTTATTCATTAAGGTCAAAATAGGTGGATGGTTAGGTCTACTAGGCTAAGCAACTCTAAACATCCTTACATGTTGGATTCCCTCGTATAACATGGTAGTTCTTCAGTACTTGATGAGAATACATAAATTCAAAATTTCATTTAATCACTTATAAATAAGTTTGATGAGATCAATATTTTTCTCGAGTTGTTTTCACTCGAAAGTTATTAAATTCTTTTCAGTAACCCCTAGCGCTTACCAGAGCTCATATCCAATGCTTAAATAGGGAGTTACAAACTTAGTGCAATTCTAGAGCTCTTCGTTCAACACTAATGCTAGGATGTACTTGTATGATACACCTAGGAATACAATGGCCAAGGATTCGATGCTTCAGAGCTTATGCCCTACATCAACATGGAAGGCTCCAGGGCTTATTCCCAACACTTCCAATTATCTTTTCATGTGTTCCAATGCTTCTCGCTCAACAAAAATGTAAGTACTCATTTGCTCAAGAGCTTCTTGCTCAACACAAAAATATTAATTACACATGTGCTCCAGAGCTCCTCGCTCAACAAAAAACATTAATTACACATGTGCTCCAAAGCTCCTCACTCAACATAAAAAATCTCATCAATAATATGCTTAAGGGTCCATGCCCAACACCAATTCACGCATATATCTATATATATCTATATCTATCTATATATCTATCTATATCATCAATAATTGGCTTATGCCCAATATATATGAAACAAATCATCATGTTCATATGCACTGGGGTCTTCGACCGAATATATCAAAATAAAATATCAAGTTAACATCATAATCAATAGGTTCATGCCTATAAGTGTTAGGTCCAAAATTCAGGATATTACAATTTCGACTTGCAGTAAAAAACAAATTGTAGAATATTATGTTGGCTTCCAAATGACATTTAAAAAAATATTCTGATGTCATTTAATGTGTGAAATTTTGCATTTAATGAACTATGTGACCTTAAAAATTTGAAGAAGTTAATAAGTGGATCGTGTCCCACCCCAATACTTCAATCTTACATTAATAATTTAATATATATATGAGCATGATCTACAGAAAAATGCATCATGGTATGCATATTTTTTGTTAATTTATTTCACAATATACAATTATTTATTATTTTTCGAAAGTGACCACATATGATTTAACATCATTTTTATACACATGTGTGTCCATCCCATCTTTTTTTTCATTGTTTTCAAAAATTGATAAACCAAAGATACCCTTTTGAATAAGACGCACCGATGTGTGGGTTGTGTATTTTTAAGAAATTTTTGGATGTGTATTTTTTACCTTGTGGATTTTTCTTTGAGCCGTTTCGAAGTTGTTGTCAATTTTTCTAAGTGTAAGTTTTAGAATGAATTAAAAAAAACCCATATGAATACCAAAATGCATGCATGATACCTCAATAGATAGAGGATTCGATGATGATTAATCAATCGGTATAAACTCCGCTCAGTTATGCGCTATGAATGGCAGGGTTTACACCCCTGGAAGACAAAAAGAAATATTGATTTTCCTATAAGAGGTGTAATTCTCTGTTTTTCAGGCCCTCGATCGAGGTATGTAGCTCAATCCAGGTATTCAAATCCCTCGAGTGAGGTTTTAACAATAGCTCAATCGAGGTATTCAAATCCCTCGAATGAGGTTTTAACAGTAGCTCGATCGAGGGTTTATTAGACCCTGGATCGAGGGTCTAATAAACCCTCGATCGAGCTACTGTTAAAACCTCGGTCGAGGTACCCTTTTTATAATTTTTTTTGCACAGGGACCACGATCGAGGTATGTAGCTCGATCGAGGTCTTAACACCTCAATCAAGGTTTTCTTAAACCCTCGATTGAGCTTCTGTTAAACATCTCGATCAAGGGTTTAGCAGAAGCTCGATCGAGGGTTTAAGAAAACCTCGATCGAGCTTTTATTAAACTCTCGATCGAGGTGTTAATACCTCGATTGAGGGTTTAAAAATTGCTCGATCGAGGTACGTTTTTATGTTTTTTTCCAAAAGCGCCTTGCCAAAAACTGTAACCCAGCTCCATGGACGCACCCTTTTAAATTATAGTTTTAAATATCTGTCTTTATATCAATCAACACTTTTATTCTGCCGATATCCTTTGACAATAACACAAGTGTAATAGACCCAAAGTAAAACACTAAATGTTAAGAGTTAAAACTAAAAAAAATTGTCTTAGTAATATGTTTTCACTTTACTATTACTTCGTCATTGAAGGTTTGAAAGGTTAAACACTTCAAGAATTGAGTTTTAACACAGTCATCTAAAGAGTAGAAGATGTTGCACTACAAAGTTTATCTCGTCTTTGACTAGCAATGGGGAAAGGACAGTTGATTTAAACCTCCATACTTACTTAGCGTTACGCTAACACATTCTTAAATCTTGTACATGTTCGATGTTGGAGATTACCTACATTTAAGAAGGGTCTATGCTAAACTACGAGCTCCAAACTTGAAGTTTGGATGGTGGACAATGCTAAAGGATAAAACACCCCTTAACACTATATACTATTTCTCAAACTATGTAAATTTAAGTAAGAAGAATATGTTTTCAAATCCGTCGATGGTGAACAGTTGTAGATAAATAATTTTAGGGTTGACCTTGGTTTGGATAAAATCCAACGTTTATTTGCTCGGTGGCTATCGAAAAAACAATTCTCACTCCATTGTGAGCTTCACTGCCTCTGTTGTGCAAAACCTGCACTTATTGATTCTTAAGATGGTTGTTTTGGTCATTACTTATGTTTGCCTATGCGTTATGAGCATACAATATGGGATTTTTAGAAGTCAAAACCACTGCAGAATTCCTACACAGTTCAAGCCAAGGGTTCGACTTAGTGTTCATCTTTCTAGTGTTTTACTCATTACCAGGTAAACCCCAAATTATTTTAACCTTGTTTTTCAGTTCAACAATAGTTAAAATTTAAAGAATAATTGCCTCGACTCCAAAGCTAATCATGTGTGTGTGTTTGCAGGTATGGTCGTCACTGCGAAATATTGAGGTTTAAAGGGCAAGTCTGTTGGTTTAAAAAAACATACCTTTCCTTGTTATTTGTGAAGGAGTTCTATGGAAAGATGCTGACCTGCCATCTATTTTGGTTTTTCGATGGTTCTCTGAAGTAGTTGCAATGTGGCTCAATCAAGACTTTGTAATGGAAGTGTTTTTCCTTTCAATCCATTTGACTATAGGATAATGGTAATTTTTCCCAGAAGTTTTGTTCTATGGTTAATTTGATATGTCGTATAGCATTCTTCTCTTTGATTTTTGTGAACTCACTAGTTAGATTATATCTAATTCAAAACCATAAATCTGGAACTTTGTTAAAACATTTTCTTTTAAATTATTGTGCTGAAATATGCAACCGATTTTGAGGTTTATTAGTTAGAATAATTACATGCTTGTTATTTTAGTGAGTATTCCTTTGCTCCAGCTTAAATCTATCTTTTAAACAAATATTAGAGATGGCTCCAAGAGTTTCAATCCTACTCTACAATTTGTTTTTAATTCGATTGTATTTATAAATAAATGTATATGTTTTGGGGATTTTATCGGTTTATATTGTTTATACCAAAACTCAATACTCGTTGGCTAGGATTTGGATCATTGGTTTAATAACTACTTATTTATTTTACGTTTCCTATAAAACATGTTTTATCCAACGAAATAGATTGTTTATTTTCAACACTTGAGTTTTATGGCCATATTAGTTACTAGTGCATTTCTTTTGAAGAGTTCAATAGTTTGTTAAGTGTTTATAATGACATACGCTAGGTTATTCCCGTCCTCGGATTTAGCAAAATAAATTTCTAAAATGAAACAAACCCTACCTAGGGTTTAGTGAATAATAATATAGCTATTTCAAAATCAAAAGCATGTATTTAGACTGAAAACCTAGTCTGCATATAGGGAAAGAATTGTACATTGTATAATAAAAGCAATAAGGAGTACTCAATAGATACATAACTGTAAAATCAATAATATGTACAAGCTTAAATAAATAAACAGGCTATCCTTCTCTGTTAGCAAATTACATAGTATATTGTTCATGCAACAATCCATAAATAAAATAGAACCAAAATTTAAGTTTGGAACATATCTGGAAAATTGTAGTTGTAATACGGCACACCACCCTGCTGTAGAAACTAATGAACAAATCCACTTGCTTAGTTTGACCCCCTTGCCAAGACTCTTTGGTTTAAATAGATTGCACCAAATTACACTCTTAGTTATCGAAGTTTGTGATATTGATCCATTCTAATGGCGAAAAATATTTAGTTTCCTCTAGGCCAATTAATGGAGTAGAAGCAGGTATGATGCCCGTTGGATATTAGGAAGCTTGAGATTTGATGGGCACAATGCTTATAGCTTCCACATTAATTGCCTTGCAACATGATAAATAATGATCTCCCATTCTAATCACAATCATTTCCTAAATACACTTAATAATTTTGGATTAGTGTCATAGAACCTAGATTTATGAAGTTGGATTCATTTTATAAAGCATTAATAGGTATCCAATTTTTTGATATTTTTCTTCTTTGTGTTTAATAGATCTCAGTTTAACATGGATCTATGTCGATTTTAATTTTGAGTAGATGATTTTTTTTATTACTTTTTATTTTGTAACTTATGGGCCAACATATGGGGAGGCAGATGTGGGGAGTTCTTGAACTTGGTGAAAAAGTAGTATCAACCTTTCTTTGTGTCCTGGGGATCGGTACTCATAATCAAGCGTAACATTGTGCTTTATATTTTAGATTGAAAGAAACAATTACTAATAAAATTCAATAGCTAGTGGTGGTAGGATATTCTCTTCTTATTATCTCCCAAGCTAGGCATTCACAAGAAATTATGGATCAAATAGCACACATATTCATAAACACATTATTGGCCTTCTACCCCAAATTCCAAACCTCCAATTTTTCCATGTTCTAAGTGAACATATTGTCATTGTAGACAAATTACCAAATCAAGCTTCAAGTATGTCTAGAGGAACTATTAAAAAATTTGGGGCTCAAACCTCATCTTGTTGGCTCTCTTAGTGGTTTGTATTCAAATCCAAATTCAAATCAACACCATGAATCACTCACGTTAAAGCATCAACTATCTCAAGTGTTAGCAAGTTGTGGTTGCCATGTGTAGTTTACAAGGTGCATAGGTAAGTGAACCTTCTCAAAATCCCTTGACATGCACATATGGGACTTTAATTCAGGCTTATGGAGGTACTGTTAAGTAACTTTCTCATGAATTTTTATATCGGTTAGGGGGGAGTTTGTCTCAACCTTGTAATTCTATAAACACTGATGGAGGTAGGAGGACTGGTGCAAGGCTCAATTTTGGAATGGTACTGTGGAGTTAGGTGGAATCTGATGCCTTCTCTTGTGCATTGGGAGACCAATTTTATACTACAATCAATGTTAGTGGTGTTGATCTCCATTCATAGGTATTTTTTTTCTCGTTACGTTTGGATATTGCTCTCTCGTTTGTTTGGAAGGTTTGGGACACAGGGGTGTCTTTGAATGCACTAAGGGACTAGTTGGATTGGGAAAGTTAGAGATTTAGGGGTGCCTTTGTACTCTGAGTTGGACCAATTTAATGGTTTGAATTGTATTGAGTGTATTTTGGATTTTTGTGTGGCTATTGGTCATGTCCTAGACATCAGAGCTATTATACAGTTCTACTGGGTTGATTGTAGCATTGTTTTTATAGAGGAGGTTTACGACTGTGGTGAAAGTATGGATTTCGATAAAATTTGAGGAAGTCTCTACAAGAATCCATGATACTAAGGATGATATTCATGATATACAATCTCAAATGAGATGGTTGCGATCTCAAATGGAATGTCTAATTGTTGTTTTTAAACAAATCACTGCTCATGTGCCTAATCTTGATACTCATCATGATGAGATTGAAAAAACCACTCATCATATTTGGGTGATTCCATTAATGTGGTGCACAGTGTTTGGCAAGCATGGTGCCAAAAATATGTGCTACAAATCCTCAATCAAGGTATTTTTAAAAACCCTCGATCGAAGTTTTAAAAGTACCTCGATCAAGGGTTTAACCTAGACCTCGATCGAGGTATTGTTTGATCAAGGTATTGAAACAAAAAAATAAAAATAAAATCGATCCCATGGGTCGAATCAGGCTCATTTGCAATCATGACAACAATTATAAAAGGAGCTCGACCGAGGATACGAAGCTCAACTGAGAAGTTAATGAACAGAACTCTCCCCTAAACCACTTCACACAAACATGTCATCAAGTCCACTAGGAATGTGGACCAAAAACCTCCCATTCTTTTTTATTTTTTAAAACAATAATATTTGTTGTTTGTTTTTCTAAGTTTATATTAACCGACAAGGTTTGTGGTGCCAGTTTGTGTAGAAAAACATTGAAACCTAATTTTTTCTATACCTATGAACCTATCAATTACAAAGAACCATGCGAAAAGCCTATTAAAACATGTGTGGCAAACCAATTACAAGTGTAGCATTTATGTTGTTGGTTTTATTTTAAAATGTGTATTGGCAAGAAAAAATGCTACCCTCTGAAAATAAAACCAAGAACCATGTGAAACACTAAGTGAAAACATGTGTGACAAAACCAATTACATTAGGTTAAATATGTTTTTATTATTAAATTTAAGTTTTATTTATTTATTTAAGTTTTATATAACTATGTTTATATCAATCAATAACTTTTATGCTCTAGGTAATTGATAACACTACGAGGATTGAAAAAAAACTATATATGTGAAAATAAAACCAAGAACCATGTGAAAACTGATTGAATTACTAAGAACTAATACCTAGTGAAAACATGTGTGAGAAAACCAATTACATTAAGTTAAATATATTTTTAATTTTTATTTATTTATTTAAGTTTTAAATACTTATATTTATATAAACCTACCAAAAAAATACACATTTTAAAATAAAACGAACAATCCAATAAATTTCAATAAGGTGTATAACCATGTAACAAAATACCTATTACATTAAACCAAACAAAAACATTTGAAAACCTTTGAATTGAAATTTCATATTAAAATAGAGAATACTTTTATTTAATTAGATAAATTTTATTTAATTATTTATATTTTTATTTAATTTTTAATAAAATTATGAAATCTAAATCCATAAGTTTAGTTTATAATGTAGTAAAACTATAATATTTCTTAAAATAATATGTATATCTTTGTAACTTAAATTTTAATAATTTAAATTTATATAATTGGTCTCTTTTTAATTTGATTATTGAATTTTTATTTGATAAATTTTTTTTATTTTAATATATGTTGAATTTTTATATAAATATATGTTGAATTTTTTATTTCATGAAAAAATCTAATTGCAAAAACATTCACGTATATTAGATTAAGAGTCATTTTCCTTTAAGTGATTGCCACTTGTCCTTTGATATTTCAATTGCTAATGATAAATATAATAAACCAATCAATAAGATCAATTATATATATAATTCTCCTATATTATACTTAGCATGATTCTCCTATGTTAAAATAACTTAACATGATCAAGTTCATTTAAAGTAATTATTTTCATATGTTAATGATTCAATGTAATTGATTATACTTAGTACATGCTCCTAAGTTTAATGAATATAAAAATGATTAAATGTGTCACAATGGAATGTTATGTGTAGAGACTTCTTTAGAGCGGAGTGCATTGCTTCATGCTCAACGAAACACAAGAGGATATGAGGTGACCCCATGAGGCGTGGCTCTTCAATGTTCTTGTTCACGGTGAGGCACGAGGCCACACCAGGGTCAACTATCGCTAGAGACATTGGCAGGTAAGGTAGTGCATCGGTTCATCCCGATGATATACATCAAGATCCCGAGGAGGAGGAGGGGTGCCACGACACATGTACATTAATTTCATATCTATTTTTTTAGATACATTTTCAATAAATTTTAATATAGAATGCATTCAATTTCACTTGCACATTATAATGTATATTTTGACCGACAATTGTGTTTTTGCTTGGGTCGTAGGTGCCCCAAGGGGGATCTTATGATGATGAGGTAGCTTGTATCACCCTTTCTTATTTTACCACCCAGCGAGAGTGGCTGCACTCACGCGTCTGTACTTTACAGAGGATTCTCCTATAGATGCTCATTGCTTACAATGTTATCAATAGTTGATGATTTGTCTTCTGACACCATATGCTTATGATAGATTTATTGGAGAGTGGGGCGTGTTCCCCCATGATGAGTAGGTCCATTTATACTTTGAAAAACATGTATATGTAGATTTTTTTCTAGAGATGCACCCGGATTACACCAACACTGCATCTGAATTCTTTGGTACAGGTAGGGGACATAGCTACCAGTGTCTTAGAGCTCACAGAGACCCCTCTTTCATGTCAAACCCTATGAGTTCAGTACCAATTCCAGACAAGATTATTATCATGCCATAGGACATAGCCCATCCATACCAGCTTGCCACAAAGTCCAAGTAATGAATTGCATACTCACTGCTCACTGCTATGGGCGATGTTATTGTTGCGGTGTAGGGAGAGACATCCAGACCACCCCCTGCACCTTCACGTCCATAGATAGAGTGGATGGATGATGATCTACTCAATTATCTTGACGGGGACTCCTTATAAGGGTATGATTGGTTAGCTCGAGATGCATACTTTTGGTTGTATCGCAGATGCAGCACACCGTGATAGGTATATTTTTGTACAATTATGTATGCTTATATGTTACATCATATTATACGTCATAAATTGAATGGTCAATAATACTTAAAGGGTGTTTTTTATTGCTCCGTGCAGGGAACTACATTCATGGATTAGCTCTTTCAAAGTGAGCCATCAGTTGCGGGTCGTTTGCAAGGTCCATTCACCTGTGATAGACATGAGGAACACCAAGGTCCTAACCTGTCGAACCCAGTCTTCAAGGTAAGTTATAATTTACATGTTCCAATTCAATTTGTGTTTATTAATCTCTATTTATAATTTTTGTTTTAATTCTTGAGTTGAGATTTTATGTTTTATATCCTAACTTTCAAGTTCAAATTGAACATGGTAGAGGCAATACCGTTGCTTAGGATGATACACATGAGGACCTCCAAGGTCATGACCATCCAAACCCAGAAATAGAGGTAAGTTTTAATTTATGTTCTGATTCAATTCACATTTCGTAATTCGATTTATACTTTACCTTTTAATTCTTTAATTATAGTTTATGTTTTAGTTTTAACTATTAGTTCCTGAATTATTACATGTAATGGCATCTTACATAGGAATCACTACATATGGGTGTCAATCCTGCATCACTTTCTCACATGATTGGGATGCAACTCATCCATGTGGCCCCGATGAGGGCCCATCGACCTAGGTTTCTACCCACATGCCAGATATTACCATTGACTTGAGTCAAGTGAGTTTCACATCCATCCATTAAAAAATTTCAAGTTTCTTGTTGAATATTATACATTGGTAAAAATATAACTAGCTTATAGAGTTCACGATTTTAACTTTTACAGTATGTTGAGATTGAATCCTTCTTTTATAGTTTAATGCCTAAAGGCCAGGGGTCTACTGCAAGTGATGGTGATCACAGGGTTGATCAAGGGCCTGGTGTTGGTAACAACCATTGACTTGATGTTGTATACAATATTATATTTTGGAAATTTTGTTATATATACATATATGGACTATTTTAAAGCATATTTTATCATATTGACCTAGATGTGTATTTTGTGTCAATTTGAAATGGACCATATTTTATATTACTTATAGATATAGTTAATAGGATTATGTAAATGTTTTGTTGGTTCAATTGCAAATTTAATGTACAATTATTACAATATAAACGTTCCATTTTAATTATATTACAATTGCAAATTCAAAATTCAATTACAATACAATTTAAAATTTAAATTACAATTACATTATAGTCAACACATTACAATTCAATTACAATTTACACATTGCAATTCAATTACAATTTAAAATTTAGAATTAAGATTTCAAATTTAGTGTGTAATTTCAATAAAAAATTCAATGTGTAGTTACGGTTTAAAAGTTCAATTTCATTACATTACATTTTGAAAATTCAAAATTCAAAATTCAATTACATTATAATTTTAAATTTAAATTACCATTACATTACATTCTGCACATTACAATTCAATTACAATTTACACGTTGTAATTACAATTTAAAATTTAATGTGTAATTTAATTGAAAATTCAACAATGTAAATGCCCAATTTCAATTACATTACAATTGCAAATCCAAAATCCAAAATTTGAAATTCAATTATATTATAATTTAAAATTTAAATTACAATTACATTATAGTTTACACATTGCAATTCAATTATAATTTACATATAGCAATTCAATTACAATTCAATTATAATTTACATATAGCAATTCAATTACAATTTAAAATTTACAATTCAATTACAATTTAAAATTCAAATTTAATGTTTAATTTCAATTGAAAATTCAATTTGTAGTTACAATTTGAAAGTTCAAATTTTCAATTACATTACAATTGCAAAATCAAAATTTAAAATTTAATTACATTACAATTTCAAATTTAAATTACAATTTTGCATTGTATAGGTGTATTTTAAATTACAATTATAAAAAGGTTGTATAGGTGTTGCATCTCCTTATTTCTATTAAATAGAAGTTTGTGGTGTGTATGGAACATTGAATATAAGTGGTTCAAAATCTTTTCATAAAATCAAGATGGCTACAAAGCATTATTTAATTGTTAGGACTGTAGATTAGACATTGAAGTGATACATAAATGTCGTTTTTTTAAGATATTATGGTTTTTTTACTATAAATATTTCAATTCAAGTTAAGGTGGAATAACCATGTGTTAGTGAGGATTGATATTCATTGCTAAGCTGTAACACACCCAAAATTTGTACATAAAAAAAAATTTACATGTGTTATTTTTGACTTTGCTTTAGCAACATTCCAAAATATATTTTAATGTTGAATCTAATATTTTTTATCCTGTTGTTTATGATAGGAAAAAATGATGAAAAAGGTTGTCAGTTCCTTCAGAAATTCCTGCCACATTCCTTCAGGTGATGCACTTTTATTTACCTCTATTTATTTTAAGTTTTGTATTTACGTTAGGCTGGTCTAGCCTAAGGCGTGGGAGGCTGTACTTGTCTTGACCCAACCTGTCAATTAACTTGAAAGCGTTGTTATAAGGCATGGCCTTATCACAGATATATGACCCACCCCTAATTATGAGACTTAGGGTTTGTACAAGCATGTTTTCCATGCATAGATTTATTGGTTTGAAAATAAAATAGGGTTATTTGACCAAGGAAATGTAATCTAGTTTACTGCATTTGGAGAGGCCCTGTACCTTTGTGGCGTAATTAATATCATGCATGTGTTATGGGTGTTTGTGGTTTTTAGTGCTATTATTTTCATGCTTATACTCTTTTCCATGCTTATGATAAGGTTCTAATTTATTATTATATCCTAACTCTTATATAAATATCACTTCTCGGACCTTAGGGAAAGGGAGTGACTTAGCCATGATCACGATGACATTAGTCCAACCTATATGTGAAAGGTTGTATAAGTTTAAAGTACCACAGTGAATGTGTACCATGGTTGACCCAAGGTTCTTAAGTTTGTTTGGCATATGATGTTGATGCGTTAATTAATGTTATGACAATCTGCGCTATAACCAAGGTTTTGAATTGCAATTATTGCTGCCATGGATTTGTTCGTGTACATTTATTGGAACTTTTTGTTTTGTAATAAAAATGTGGCTTGGCTGTGAGTTGGCAGCGCAACCAATCCCATGAGGTAGAATGGGCCTTCATCTTCCCTACACTTGCACGGTGATAGTGATACGAGTTGGTAGGTTTTGAAAGAGCTTTTACTTGGTCTGTGGATGCGTTATTATGGTTTGGTTTTGTCGGAGGTCTCGCCGAGGGCCAAACTCTACAATTGGTTTTTCCTCTGAGAGAGTTTTCTCGTGCTTACTAGTTCTGGTGTTGTCCCAAGGTGACAGAGAATCTGGGTTTTAACTTTGGTGGTGGCTTTTCTTGCCGAGCTCCTTTAGAGTGTCGTAGCTCTCAACTGGAGCGTAGTTTGCTAAAAATAGGTAAACGTTCTATTACTGTGTTTTATCTTGGTATAATTTCTTTAATGGTTTTTCCTTTACTAATTAGCACTTCCTTAATTTTATGCAGACCTGGAGGGATAATGGCACTTAGAGGAGCTGACCCTTGGACACCCATAACCAACGTTAAGGTAAGATAATCTACCTCTGCCTGCATTTTAGTTTATGAAGGTTCTTTTTAATAGTGCAAACGTAACTTCTTTCGGTTGTTTGAAGACTTTGGCATTGGGAGGAAGGCGACAGGGTAACCTTATCCGAGGCCAACGTCTTAGGAGGCCTTCGTAAGTAACCTAAAACTCAAGCTTAAGTATAAGTGATTTTTACCTTCGTGGTATGCTTATAGTTCATTAACCCAAACTTTGTTTCAGTGGTTACAGGATCCATTAGCAAGGTCGTGAGGCTTCCATCGATGACTGCAACTCTAAGCTAAGTTTCTTTTTCTCCGCGTTAAAGGATTTTTGTGTTGCTTTTGATGTGGTAGAGCTTTCCTCT
Source organism: Pseudotsuga menziesii (assembly GCA_001517045.1). NCBI lineage: Eukaryota > Viridiplantae > Streptophyta > Pinopsida > Pinales > Pinaceae > Pseudotsuga > Pseudotsuga menziesii. The sequence continues at coordinate 318,976 of LPNX010401436.1, forward strand.
GTATTAATTTGATTTAGGCTACCATCTTTGATGGTTCTACTGCCTGTAACTTTTAATGGTTTTTAAACCTGTTATTATTATTGTTTTGTAGTTTTTCTCTTTGCTTATTAAAAAGGACAAATTAAACGTCCTTAGTAGAGATGGTAGCAATTATGCAAATGGTCTTATGACAATCTAAATTGCTTTCAGAATTCGGTATGTGGTTTATAATAAAAACCTCGGCCGCCATCATGGATGGTCTTATGGCCGCGTAAAGAAATACATTTTTGGGCCTATTTCCTTTTTCTGAAATCCAATGTTTGGTTTATAACGTATTTGTGTATTTTTAAATTACTGTATGGGATTCGACCCCATTACCTTCGTAGGTATGGATTTCTAGTTTTGGAGAGTCCAAGGCTCTGCCTCTATAATAAATTAAAACTATTGGGTTAACAGACATTGTTTTTATCATGGGTTGTGAAAAATATTACGTTCTGGTTTGTAATTTTAAATATGCCTTGCATTAGGCTGGATATGCCAATTTGTGTGTGTGTAGATCTTGACCCATAAATCCTTATGTGTTGTTAACATCTATGTTTTGAAATGTATTATGTTCTTTTTCAATAAAAGTATGGGACTCGATCCCATAAATTTTTGAGTATGGATTCTCTACGTGATACCTTACTGCTAATGTATACTTTATGAGCATGAGTTTATATGATTCGGCTTGGAATCCACGTTAGGGTTTTACCCAAAAAATAGATCCTCATGTAGCAAGGAGTAATGCAGTTTCGACTTTTAAGATATCGTAGGGTATCCCAATGGATCCGGTACTGGGATTGTGGAAATTATGATTACTGATTGATTTACGGTGGGGTTTTACCCACAGTGATTGACCTCTGTAATTAGAATTGATACTTAATTTATCAATATGTTTTGTGGATTGCTGATTAGTCATTTTTATTACATTTTCCTGTTAAGGGAAAATTAATGGTTTCCATGACATAGTTTATTAATGTAACCTTAAGGGATTGGATCTCATAATTGGTGATGCGATTATATAAATACATCTTGTATTTTCCTATGCAATTGTTAGATCTATTAGTAAGTATATATATAATACTTGATTACGGATCTTCGATCCATGAATCATTCTGTTTGTAACATATTTTATTAAATTCTCAACTTACCTATTTTCTAGGTTATAGTATTAGGAATATTATTTAAAAAGTAGTTTCGATCTAAGCTAATAGTTTACAGCTACAATTCTAGTATTACTTAATCTACATTAGGGATTCTTAAGTAGAAACCGACGCTTGCATAGGAGGATGTAGATCTAATTGGTTTCCAGACTTTATGAGTTTCATTTGATAGTGTGTCTTTAAAATGAAAATTAAAGCCTTATCTGAGACGATGCATAACATTAAGATTGGATATTGTTAACTTGTAATAATAAGTCGAACATATGCTAACTAAATGGATTATATCTGTAAAACTTAGGAAGAAAATACATATCTATACCTATAGTAGAAGATCAAAATTTATTGAGAGTCCATTAGCTAATCATGATATTCGAATTACATAAGTAAAATGATTTAATAATGATACATTTAGGAAGTTATAGTTAAATATAAATAACTCTGTGTTCTAACTGAATTTTACTCTGTTAATACAACGTACACAAATACAGTATTAGAATAGTCGAAAGCATAGAATTTAGCTACTTCAGATCTATAGAATTAAAATCTACAACATTAAAATGTAAAGTATAAACCTGGAACCAACGCTTTGGGAAAACAAGAGTGGAAATGTCGTTCCTTCCAACCAATCTCCTAGAGAAGCCAAGTCACTTGCTCCAGAACCCTCGATCATGTTCGTTGAACCACAAGAGCAAAATGTCAATTTGCCATCTCTTGCATTACATAGATGTTTAATCCTCGTCCAATACTAGCCTCCTGTTGCTCATGGAAATACTAATTTATAGTAGTCTTCCTAGGACCTGGTCATTTATGATCCTCCTGCTCTTTAGCACTCAACTAGGAATTGTGACCTGATTTTAGGGAAATATTCCTCCTGCACCTTGAGTTCTCACTCAGTGGTCTTTTCCACTTGTCTTTTTCCTCTTATGGGCCAGTAAACACTCTTTAACAACTATATGCACTCTTGTCCCACTTCAACATATTTTATTTAATAAAATTGTTTTGATTACAAAAAATGTTTTATTCTTGACATTTCTGTCAAAAATAATAAAATAATAATAAAGTGTTTTCAGTAGAATTAATAATAATAATTAATTTTGCGAGTGTTACAAACACCTGCCCTTAGAAGATAACACCATCCTCGGTGTTATAACCTTGTTTAATTCTTCCATTTTATCTTCTTGGAATAAATTTGGATATGCTTCCCGCATATTACCTTCTAGCTCCCAAGTAGCTTCTTCCAGACGAAGGTGCTTCCATTGCACCTTGAATTTTCCGATGGTATAGTTTCAGAGTAAAATTTCTCTGTTGTTGAGGATGCGCTCTGGTCCCACTTGGAACTCTCCTTCGGGTTCCACCTAGATTACATTCCAATCAATCACATGAGAATTATCATGAATATATATTTTTAATATAGAAACATGAAATACATTATAAACATTGATATTTGGTGGCAGGGCCAACTGGTACGCGATCGAACCTACTCTTGCTAGAATTTCAAATGGCCTACAATACCTAGGTGCTAGTTTTGAATACTTGCCCAGTATTAAAGATATTTTCTTGGGATTTAACTTTATATATACATGATCACCCACCTGTAACTCTCTAGGAGTTCTTTTTAGATCAACATAGCTTTTGTTCCTATCTTGGGCAGATTTCAAGTTTTGTTGTACCTGTTTCACGGTTAGCTCCATTTCCTTTAATAAATCAGGTCCTGCCATTAATCTATCAACATGGATGCTCCATGATATTGGAGTATTACACTTACACCCATATAATATCTCAAATGGACTCATACCTGAAGAAACTTGGAAATTATTATTATAAGCAAATTCAACTAAGTGTGTTAGATTTTTAACATTAAGCTAGCATAACATTAGGATCTTTTAACTGAGAGAACAACAAGCACGGCAATCAAACACAAGAGACAATGAACATAGTGTTTTTCCTCGGGGAAACCATAAATGGAGAAAACCCCACAACTTCCTGAGAGACATAATCAACACCTAAGTAAAACCCCAAAATAGTAAGATGATCTCCCGATAACAGTAACCTCTTTATTCTAGCCCTAGTGTCTTTCTCTTCCTCAGAAATGTGCTACAACTGAGTGTGAGTGAGTGTGTGATAAATAGAGAGGTCACCTCTCTATTTATACTAGTTCTCAACATGACTAAAACCCTACTAGGGCTGACTTCACTAGGTGAGTCTAATAACCCTAGTGCCCCGGAACTGCGGGGACTTTAACCTTTAGAAAATAGGAGGGTTACCCACAATTACTTGACATGACTTGTTTAGATTATAGAACCTCCCAATAGGAACATCGGGGCATGACATGACTCAAGTACATCCCGGCATAAACATTGGGTTACAATAGATAAGAAATACAAGTGAATACATTCTGAAGTTACAATTACATCAACACTCCCTCTTAACTAGGAAGGTATTTAGACACAATTTTCATCACTGGTCTTCTTCTCTGGATCATCTCGTCATTTGCATCTTCAAGTCATATTCATATTCAAGTCATCGTCATCTTCAAGTCATCTTCAAATTCAGATCTAGATCATCACTCGACCTGGATCATCAACACTGGATCTGGATCATCACTCGATCTGGATCATCATCACATGATCTGGATCATCACTTGATCTAGATCATCATTGCTAGATCATCATCACTAGATCATCATGGGTGCTATCTCATGATTCTTATCATCATAGGAAGTTCTACAGAGCCAACCCTTTTTCATGCTGGTTGTAGGCCTAGCCTCCATCCAGGTCTTCTTCAGCGCTTATATATGACACCAAGTCAGAATGGCCCGCCCAACACTTACATCTGACCTACTCGTCAGAAAGGAATGCCCAACACTCACATTTTATCATGTAGGAACCAATCCTATAATGACATCAGAAAGGCCCAACACTCACATTTATCCATGCGGGAACACGTCCTGCAACCATGCTAACAAGGCTCTGCTCTTCCACCCATGCGGGAACACATCCTGCAACCATGATGAAAGAGCTCTACACTTACATCCTTCCCATGCGGGAACACATCCTGCAACCATGATGGAAGGGCTTTGCACTTACATTCACCCATGGGGGAACACATCCTGCAACCATGATGAAAAGGATTTGCACTTACATCCACCCATGCGGGAACACATCCTGCAACCATGATGGAAAGGCTCTGCACTTACATCCACCCATGTGGGAACACATCCTGCAACCATGATGGAAAGGCTCTGCACTTACATCCACCCATGTGGGAACACATCCTGCAACCATGATGGAAAGGCTCTCAACCCCAGGTTGAGGGTTCCTGGTAACTTACCAGGTGCCTCCATACTCCAAGAGAATAACAACATCCCTTATATCTGATCAAGTGGGAATAGATCCCTCAATCACATCAGAATGGCCATGCGCTCACATATGATCATGTAGGAACACATACTACAGTCATATCAGAATGGCTCAGCCCTTACATCTGACCATGGAAGGAACCATTCCTCTCACCATGTCAGAATGGCTCACAGACTCATCACTTCCCTTTGGAAGGGACCTCGATCTGGAGAACACCGAGCTTCTCCCTGAAGTACTCAAACTTCACTCTAGCCAGTGGCTTCATCAACACATTAGCTATTTGTTGGTCCGTTGCAACATACTGGAGCTTCACTGCTTCCCTCTGCACCATATCCCTCATATAGTGATACTTGATCTTGATATGCTTTGACTTGTCATGAAACACTGGATTCTTTGACAACTTCACACAACTCTGGTTGTCACAATGTATACAAGTAGCATCCAACTAGAGATCAAATAAATCAGATAGTATCTTCCTCAGCCATACTGCCTCACAACTAGCTGAACAAACTGCGACATACTCTACTTCAGCTGTACTCAGTGCCACATAAGATTGTTTCCTGCTAAACCAAGAGATCACACTTGATCCCATACTAAAGCAACACCCTAAATTTCTCTTCCTATCGATGGCACTACTTCCCAATCTGAATCAACATAACCCTCCAGGTTAATCTTCTGATTCTCCTTGTACTTGAGCCCATAATCAACTATACCCCTCAGGTACCTCAGAATATGCTTTGCAGCAATCAAGTGAACATGTCTCGGATCTGTCAAGAACTGGCTCAAGGTGTTCACAGCAAAGCAAATATCTAGTCTTGTGTTTGTCAGGTACATCAAGGACCCAATCATCTGATGATACATCATAGCATCAACTGTCTCTAATGAAGCATCACTCAATAGCTTCAGGTTTGATTCCATAGGTGTGGTACTCATAGCTTTGCAGTCCATCATCCCAAACCTCTTCAAGATCTCTACTGTATATTTCCCTTGTCCTGGGGAAATTCCATTTGCATTCTGCCACACCTCCATGCCTAAAAAATAATGCATCATACCCAAGTAATTCATTTCGAACTTGGCAGCAAGCTTCCTCTTCATATCAACAATCAACCCATCCATACCTATTACAAATAGATCATCTACATACAGTAGGAGCATCACTGGGTTGCCATATTCAACCTTGTAGTAAAGGTTGGAATCTGCTTTACTCTTAGTAATCCCAAACTGGATAGAAAGCTATCAATTCTATTGTACCAAGTCCTGGGTGCCTGTTTCAAATGGTACAGGGTTTCTTCAATCTGCACACATGAGACTCCCTGTCATGTGTCTCAAAACCAAGTGGTTGTTCTACATACACTTCCTCTTCTACTACACCATTCAAGAAATCAGTCTTGACATCCATTTGGCGTATCTTTCATTTCATCACTGCAGCCAGAGCAAGTACTGATCTGATGGAAGTGTATCTAGTTACAGGTGCAAAGGTTTCTTCATAGTCCATTCCTTATTTCTGTGAGAAACCACGAGCCATGAATCTTGCCTTATATTTCTCTATGCTACCATCTGTAGCATGCTTGATCTTGTAGATCCATTTGGAAGTTACAACTGAATTCCCTTCTAGTCTTGGGACAACATCCATGATCGATTGATACTCTTCAATCATAGCATCCTTCCATTCTTTTCGTTATGCCACTTATTCATAATTGGAAGGTTCTTTATCAATGAAATCACATAGTAATGCTGCATACATGGAGCAAGATCTAGTCCTCTTTATTTCTCTGTGATTCTCTTCTAAAGCCCCATATCTTTCCGCACCTTGGATAGCTTCTTATACCCAAGCAAATTTACTCTTGTGAGGATTCTTCTCCTAAGGTGGATTTGTAGGTTCTTGTGGTTCTTCAAATTCTCGATCTTCTTCTTGAACTTCTTGATTCATGTTTTATCATGAATTCTGGGTGCTTCTGCTTCTTCAGGATCTTCAGTAGGTTTCTTTCTGGATTTGTTGTAAGCTAAGTCTTCATCAAATGTTACATCCCTGCTGATGTCAATCTTCTTGAATCTCGGGAAGTATATTCTATAAGCCTTCGAGCTTTAAGAGTATCCCACAAATATACCCTTCTTTCCTGAAGGATCTAGTTTTGTTCTCTTTTCTTTTGGAATGTGTATATACACTGGACAACCGAATATTCTGAGATGGCTGACTTTTGGTTTCTTGCTGAAGAAGACTTCTTCAGCAGTCTTGTTCTCAAGTACTCTGTGTGGAGTACGGTTCTTTACATACAACGCTGTTCTAGTATCTTTTTCCCATAGATGCATAGGAATATCTTGATCATGAAGCATTGCTCTTGCAGCTTCCATGATAGTTCTATTATTCCTTTCTACAACCCCATTTTGTTGTGGATTATAAGGAGTGGACAACTCCCTCTTAATTCCTGATTCTTTGCATAAGTATTTGAATTCATTTGATGTGAATTCTCCGCCATTATCTGATCAAAAGGTCTTGATATTCTTTTCTGTGTGGTTCTCGATCAAGGCTTTGAATTCCTTGAACTTGCTGAACACTTATCTTTGTTCTTCATGAAGTAAATCCATGTCTTCCTAGAAAAGTCATCAATGAAAGAAACATAATATACATACCCACTTAGTGAGCTTGATGACATTGGTTCGCATACAACGGAGTGGATGATTTCCAAGATTCCCTTTGCTTTGCTCTCGCTACTTGGAAATGTCTTCTTTGTGTTCTTTCCTTTCACACATCCTTTGCAGACCCCATCGTGTTTTGCTTGAATTTATGGAAGACCTTCAACAGCTCTACTTGCAAGTGGTAGTGCTCTGTAATAAACATGTGCAAGCCTTTTATGCCAAAGTTCATTTAGCTCTACTGTGTCATGGACCAATGCTTATTTTGGATGGCCCTTCAATTTATACAAACCTCCTTCTTGTTCTCCTATCACTACTGCATCATGGATAGTCTTTCCTTTTGGCCACATGATGATTTGACCATCTATAAATGCAACCCTCATTCCTTTTGCATCTAATGAAGATATGGAGAGAAGATTCTTCTTTAGTCCTGGTACAAATAATACTTCTTTCATTATCATTGATTTTCTAGAGTCTAGCTTGTATGAGGATTCCCCACTACCTTTTATTGGATACTGGTAGTCATCTCCTAGCTTCACCTTGTGAGGTGATTCATGTTCTGAAAGTTTCACAAAGGATTCCTTGAATCCTGTCATATGCTTGGAAGCCCCACTATCTATAAGCCAATCATTGCTTCCATGAGTAATGTTTCCCGTAAGAGCGGAAAAAAAAAATATTCTTCATCACTGGAAGAATCTTCACTTTCATATCTTGTTCTCTTCTTGGAAGTTTAATCATCCTCTGTAGAATGAGCATGATGTCTTCTCTTGTTTCCCTTCTTCTTATGAGAGTTAACCTTATTTCTAGGACAGTCTTTGGCAAAGTGTCCTCTTTCATCACATGTATAGCATCTTAGTTTACATAAGTCCTTTCTAAAGTTATATTTCTGGTGAAAGGTATTACCTCTCGAGTGATGAGAGTTTCTTCTATTTTTCTTGGAGTGAACTATGAGACCTTGATCTTCACTTCCCATCTTCTCTTCTCGAGCTTCTATCCGAGCTTCTTCTTGAGAGCATTCTTCCCATAGTCTGCTGAACTTGACTAACTTCTTTCTGGCATGAATTCCTTGAATGAAGGAGTCCCATGATCTAAGGAGACCATTCAAGGTGGTCATTACAATCTTTGCATTTTCCACTTCTTCATCTACAACTTCCAGTTGTTCCTTGATCTGAGATACCCTTGTAAAGTAACACTGGATGGTCTTATCATTCTAGATCTTTACATTCTTCAACTGGTTCCTTAGAGTCATCCTTCGATTGATGTTCTTCCCTTCAAATAGTTTGGTTAGGGAATCAAACATGGCTTTAGGTGTCTTGAGGGAGGACACTTGTGGTATGAGGTGATCCTTGATAGAATCTGCAATGATCCTCTTTTCCATAACCAACTTCTTCTTATGTAAGGCCTTGGCCTCATATCCCTTTGGAACTCGAACCTCCTCACTGATGTAGGAGTCCAACTCATCCTCTTCGAGGACCTGGGAGATCCTATACTTCTAGGCTCGAAAGTTATCAGCTCCCTCAAGATTTTCATCAAGCTTGGTATGATGAGAAATCTTAATTGAGAACCTCAAATGGAAATATAAAAGATTTAGATCTTACCAGGTCAAGGTGTCGGATCTGGATTCGGAGCTAAAATCCTGCAGTGCTGGTTCAGGAGCATATTAGGGTTTTTCTTTCCTATGGTTCTATCCAACCAAATGCTTTGAATTTGATCCCTAACTTCGATTTTGAGGAGGATATCAATCCAGGCCCGAGATCACTGAAAAATTCTACTTCTGTGAAAAGCCCTAATTTCCAGCAGCAGTGTCGGGTCCAAAACTAAAAAACCTCACAATTGGATTCTACTTCGATAGAAAGATGCGCCCCAGGGAGGAGAGTTATTCCAACCTTCTTTTGCAAAAAATATGTGGAGAGAGATCCACAAAGTAGGAAGCCCTAATTCCCGTAGCTGCACAGTGTCTTCTTCTCAAGTTAGCTCTGATACCATGTTAGATTTTTAACATTAAGCTAGCATAACATTAGGATCTTTTAACTGAGAGAACAACAAGCACAACAATCAAACACAAGAGACAATGAACACAGTATTTTTCCTCAGGGAAACCATAAATGAAGAAAACCCCACAACTTCCTCAGAGATAGAATCAACACCAAAGTAAAACCCCAAAACAGTAAGATGATCTCTCAACATCAGTAACCTCTTTCTTCTAGCCCCAGTGTCTTTCTCTTCCTCAGCTATGCACTACAACTGAGTGCGAGTGAGTGTGTGATAAATAGAGAGGTCACCTTTCTATTTATACTAATTCTCGACATGACTAAAACCCTACTAGGGCCGAATTCACTAGGCGAGTCTAATAACCCTAGTGCCCCGGAACTACGGGGACTTTAACCCTTAGACAATAGGAGGGTTACCCACAATGACTTGACATGACTTGTTTACATTATAGAACCTCCCGATAGGAACATCGGGGCATGACATTACTCAAGTACATCCGGGAATAAACATCAGGTTACAATAGATAAGAAATACAAGTGAATACATTCCAAAGTTACAATTACATCAACAGAGTGTAGGTAGTCCTCCCACTTACCTGGTTTTTCCATAACATACATTATTAGTATGTCTTATAGAACAAGGTTTTTTCTTTCAGTCTTCCCATTCGTTTGTGGATGATACAAAGTACTGAAGTTTAACTGGGTACCCAAGCCTTTAAACAAGGATTTCCAAAAATTACCTATAAACTTCACATCTCTGTCTAGGACTTACCTTCGACATGCCATGTAACCTCGATATTTATTTCATGAAGATGTCTGCAATATTAACAACTTTGTAAGTAGATTTAACAATTATAAAATGTGTCACTTTGCTCAATATGTCCACCACAATCATGATGGAATCATGTTGTCTGAAATACTTGGGCAGTCCAGTGATGAAATCCATACTGATTGTCTCCCATTTCCATTCTGGAATGGGTAGTGGCTGCAACAATCCTATGGGATATTGATGCTATGCTTTAACTTGCTGACATTCAAGGCAACGAGCTAAGTATTCAGCCAATTCCTTTTTCATATTCGGCTAAAAGAAATCTTTTTTGATCATGGTAATCATTTTCTCATAACCTGGATGCCCTGAGTATGGTATTTTATGTAGTTCATCCATGACTGTCAATTTGATTTCTGTATTGTTTGGTATGTACAACCTGTTTTTATGTAGCAATAAACCTTGATGGTTTAGGCTGAAATTTGTTTTTATTTGATTTTGTTCATTTTAGCAGTCTTTTCCTTTAATAGTTGATATTCTTTATAAGAAATTCCAGCGCTTAGAATTTGATTTTCCAATTCATATTCATAGATTCTACTTGCAAATAGTGAATTTGCATGTTGACTTAGAGCGTTAGCCACTTTATTTTATTTTCCTTTAATATGTTTTATTTCAAAGTCATACTCGCTTAGAAAAGACAACCACCTATCTTGTCTTGCGTTCAAATTCTGTTGATCAAACACATATTTAAGGCTTATGTTGTCCGACATAAGTAATTTTTTTTTTCCAATTAAGTAATGTCGCCACATTTTTAAGGCATGAATTATAGCAACAATTTTTTAATAATGTGCCACATAGTTTTTCTCATGATCTTTTAGTCTGGATTCATAAGCCACCACATAATTGTGTTGTAATAAGACTCCACCTAACCCTTCATTGCAAGCATCGGTACATACAAGAATATCCTTGAATGGATCAACAATTTTTAACATCGGGGCGATGGTTAATAAGTGTTTTAATTTGTTAAAACTTTCCTCACACTTTTTAGTCCACTCGAAATTTTTACCTTTCTTTTGTAATGAGGTTATGGGGTAATCAATCTTAGAGAAACCTTCAATGAAATTTCGGTATTACACAGTAATTCCCATGAATTATATGCTATCAGATACGTTCTTAGGCTTTTAACTTGTTCGAATCAACCGAGATTCCATCCTTGGACACTACGTGTTCGAGGTACTGAATCTTGTCTTTGAAGAAGTCACACTTACTGAACTTTGCATAAAGTTGTTGTTCTCTTAATACTTGCAAAACTATTTTTATATGTTCTTTGTGTTCTTGTTCATTCTTAGAGTAGATTAGTATGTCGTTAATGAAGATGACTACAAACTTATCTAGATAATTACTTAAGATGTCGTTGAGTAAACACATGAATGCATCAGGTGTGTTTGTCAACCCAAAGGGAATTACGACAAAATAAAAGTGACCATAACGTGCCTAAATGTTGTTTTGAATATATCTTCATCTTTTATTCGCACTTGATGATATCCTGATCTTAAATATATCTTTGAAAAGATAGTTTCTCTGTGGAACTGATCGAATAGATCATCTATCCGAGGAAGTGGGTGTTGAATTTTAACAAGTCTTTTTATTTAATTTCCTGTAATCTATACATAATCTTAGTGTTTTGTCTTTCTATTTCAAAAACAAGATTGGAGCTCCCCGGGAAGATACACTTGGTCGAATGTATTTCTTGTCGATTATTTATTGTAATTGTTATTTTAGTTACATGAGTTTGATTATGTTCATTTGATATGGAGCTTTCGATTTTGGTACCACTCCAGGTATTAGATCGATTGTGAAGTCTATATCCCTTTTTGGAGTAAGTCCAGGGACTTCTTCTGGAAAGATATCTTTGAACTCCTTTAAAATATGTATGTCTTCCAGTTTAGGTTTCATATCATTCTCTGTCATTCATTATATAAACCGTGAATACTTTACACCCTTTTCTTACTGACCTTTTCATTTGTAAAGAAGATATTTCTCTGATGGTTACCTTCCTAGGGTTCCTTTCCTCTTTATACTATTTCTATTATCATCTATACATGTAAATGTTTTATCAAAACAATTTAGAAAAATTTTATGTTCTTCTAGCCAGTCCATTCCTATTATCAAATCATAGGATCCTAAAGGAAATACATTTACATTCACATGTGTAAGGAAATCATTCAATATTATCTTACAATTTCTAACAATATTAGTAACCTTTTGTTTTCTACCTGTGGCTAACTGTACTAGCCAAGACTTTTCAAACTTTTCAGATACTAATTTGCATAAATCGACTATTCTAGGTGAAACATAACTTATACTTGCACCTGGATCAATTAAAACAGATATAGGTTGATTCTTTATGATACCTTCAATTTTGACCATAGAGGTCTGGTGTTCTGCTTTCCGATTTTCCAGTGCATCGCAGATTTTGGGCATGCTCTGTGCCATGTCTTCAACTGTGACTACTTCTTGTATAGAATGCACATTAAAATTATTTTTCCTCACTAGGAATTCTTTAAATTAGTGGGGTCCTCCACACTCCCAGCATTTTACAGGTTCTTTTGTGCTGAGTTTTTATTAGGAACATTTGAAGGTTCTTTTACAGTAGAGTTTTGGGGTTTATAGTTTTTATAATTATTTCCCTGGTACCCCCTGTAGTTATTCCCTAAATTATTATGAAAATTATTTTTTTTCTTTTTAGGATCATAATTATTGGGTCTTTTATTCTTCCAATCATGAACACTTTCTCTTTTATTTTTATTCTGTTCGTAGCAGAAGTTTTCCTTCCTCATCTCTTCCTCTAGCGTCTTTGGATTATCATATTCAATATGTTCCTTAAACATGAGGGGAAAACAACTAAGGAACCACTGTACCTTTGGCTTCTCATCAATTATGTAGGGGACATAGTGAAGTAAGCTTAAGAACTTACTACAAATTTCTTTCATTGTCATGGCCCATAGCCTTAGTTCATAAAAATCCTTAGCTTTTTCTTTATAACATTGTTCAGATAAATATTTTCTTAAAATTTTTCCAAGTTACATACCTTTCTTTTATACCATTAACTTTCTTAATGTCTTGCCACCATATATCTACCTTTCTGGTCAGATTATAGATGACCATATTTTCCTTCAACTCATGTGAGTAATTATATATTTGGAAGTATTTCTTCATACCGACCAACCAGCCTTCTGCCTCCTTGCCCTTCTCGATTTCCCCATTAAACATGGGTGGTTTAATTTTTTTGAACACCCCAGATATTTCCTCATAGGGTCTGTACGTTTTTTTTTTGACTTCACTACTTTCACTTGAATCTTGTGACTTTCTGTGGTGTTTAACCAACTCTTCAGTTGAAGTGTTAGGGTTATGGCTGGAAAATTCCATCTTTCTACCCTTACGTTTATTGTACAGGGCAGTTTCAGGCAGTTCCTGCTCCGATTATTTATTTTTATCTTTTTCTTCATTATGTATATTTGCTGAAAGGATAGTGTTCAATTCTTCTTGAGCCTTCAAAATTCACTCATTATCTTCCTTGACTTTCCTAAATTCAGATCTTAGTTTGTTAATAATCCGTTTTAATTCATATTTATTGTCTCGACTTTCATTTAAATCTACCCATAACTCTCCATCCCTTAGGTTACCCTCTTCATTATTTAAAGGTTGTTCCGAGTGACGTTCCTCTTCTACAGACATTCCTGCATCTGCCATATTTCTTGCAAAATATATTTGTACTTCTCTTTGTTGTGTGTAAGCAAATTAAAAAAAATAAACAAGAGTTATTTTGTTGTTTTCTATAACAGTTTTGTGTTGAGCCTATTCATGCATAGTGTTGAAAGTGTGCTCTGATACCATTATGTTGTTAGGGTACACAGGGTACTCCCAAAAGACCGAACACCTTGAGCAACTGCTTCACACAAATAGATCACAGATCAACACACTGATGTTTGTCACATGGTTAAAACCCTCGAGAGGGAAACAGTCCACAGTCCCGGCCAAATAGCTACTTGGAGCAATTTATTATTCAAAATAAAGAAAGTTACATGAGCTTCTCATAATCGATCAACTGGCCAAGGACCCTCTATGCTCTTTAAATAGAGATCATAGACCAATCAGGTGTTAAGCCACAGATCAATGGTAGGTATGATCTAAGAGAAGTTGAACCATCGGATCACTCTATATCTAGAACATATCATGACCGTCGGATTAGAATATTTACAAATGCATACTAATGCATACTAAAGAAAAACACTTTTACCTAATGGATATATTACACAAGTTGATCTTAACTAACTCCTAAGTGTCTAAGTATCCTAACATACCCCCTTAAGAACAACTTGGGATAGGATTGAAGGATTTACAAAAGTGACACTATTAGGAGAAGGAAGGAGGCATTAGAGCCTATCCCCCCTTAAGGAAACATTCCTGAACTCCTAACATAGACCGAAGTTTAGAAAACTTCACTTCTGTAAGAGACTTGGTGAAGATGTCTGCAACTTGATCAGCTGTAGGGCAATAAAGAACTTCAATAACACTATCATGAACAAGATTTCTGATGAAGTGCATGTGTAGCTCAATGTGTTTGCTGTGCTGATGTAGAACTCGATCTTTGGCAAGCTTGATGGCACTTTGATTGTTGCACCAAAGTGGAGTAGGCTGCTGCTGCTCGAATCCAAACTCTGAAAGGATCTGTCGAAGCCATAAAGCTTCCTGACTGGCATTAACTGCGGCTCGATATTCTGCTTCTGCTGAAGAAAGAGCAAGTGCTTGTTGTTTCTTACAAGCCCAAGTGATAGGTCCAGATCCCAGACTGAAAACATAACCTGTAGTAGACTTCTGATCATTAGGATCATCGGCCCAATCTGAATCAGTGAAACCAACCAACAAAGGTTTCCCCCCTGTACTATAATGAATCCCAAACTGAATTGTACCTCGAATATATCGAAGTATTCTTTTTGCTGCTTTCCAGTGACTTTCATGAGGAGTTTGCATATAATGGGCAACACGACCAATGGCAAAGGAAAGGTCAGGACCGGAATGAGTCAAGTATAAAAGACTACCAACAAGCTGACGATACAAGGTGGCATCTACTTCAGGGGAAGTACAATTGGTGGAAAGTTTGACCAAGTCTCTTACAGAAGCGAAGTTTTCTAAACTTCGGTCTATGTTAGGAGTTTAGGAATGTGTCCTTAAGGGGGGATAGGCTCTAATTCCTCCTTCCTTTTCCTAATAGTGTCACTTTTGTAAATCCTTCAATCCTATCCCAAGTTGTTCTTAAGGGGGGATGTTAGGATATTTAGACACTTAGGAGTTAGTTAAGATCAACTTGTGTAATATATCCGTTAGGTGCAGTGGTTATACCATGTGGAGACTCTGATACCATGTAAGGTTTGCCATTACACCAAAACCTGTAGATGTTGATGAACATTTGAAACCCAGCACAAGGCCCTATAACCAGGAGTGGCGGTTTGTCCACTTGTTTTTATATTCCCAGAGGTGCAGCGGTTATACCATGTGGAGGTACCCGATACTCCAACACTTGTAAGGTTTTCCATTACACCAAAACCTACACATGTTGATGAACATTTGAAACCCAACACAAGGCCCTATGACTAGGAGTGGCAGTTAGTCCACTTGTTTTTATATTCCCAGAGGTGCGGTGGTTACACCTTATGGAGGTACCCGATAATCCAACACTCCGCCTCCAGCGTAGCTTGGGGGAATTGAACCTGAGACCTCTGCTTTGATACCATGTTCGGGTACACAGGGTACTCCCAAAATACTGAACACCTTGAGCAACCACTTCACACAAATAGATCACAGATCAACACACTGACTCGTTTGTCACGTGGTTAAAACCCTCGAGAGGGAAACAGTCGCACAACCCCAGCCAAATAGCTACTTGGAGCAATTTATTATGCAAAAGAAAGAAAGTTACATGAGATTCTCATAATCGATCAACTAGACAAGGACCCTCTACGCTCTTTAAATAGAGATCATAGACCAATCGGGTGTTAAGCCACTGATCAATGGTAGGTATGATCTAAGAGAAGTTGAACCGTTGGATCACTCTATGTCTAGAACATATCGTGACCGTCGGATTAGAATATTTACAAATGCATACTAATGCATACTAAAGAAACACACTTTAACCTAACAGATATATTACACAAGTTGATCTTAACTACCTCCTAAGTGTTTAAATATCCTAACATATGTAACACACTCAAAATTTGTACATATTTTTTTTTAACATGTGCTATTTCTGTCTTTGCTTTAACAACATTCCAAAATATATTTTACTGTTGAATCTAATATTTGTTATCCTATTGTTTATGATATGAACAAATGATGAAAAAGGTGGTCAGTTCCTTTTGAACTTCCCGCCACATTCTTTCAGGTGATGTACTTTTATTTACCTCTATTTATTTTAAGTTTTGTCTTTACATTAGCTTGGTCTAGCCTAAGGCGTGGGAGACTATACTTGTCTTGACCCAACCTGTCGCTTAAATTGAAAGTGTTGTTATAAGGCATGGCCTTATCAAAGATATATGACCCACCCCTAAGTATGAGACTTAGGGTTTGTACAAGCATGTTTCCCATGCAGCTATTTATTGGTTTGAAAATAAAACGGGGTTATTTAACCAAGGAAACACAATCTATTTTACTGCATTTGGAGAGGCCCTATACCTTTGTGGCGTAATTAATATCATGCATGTGTTATGGGTGTTTGTGGTTTTTAGTCCTATTATTTCCATCCTTATACTATTGGTCATGCTTATGATTAGGTTTAAGTTATTATTATATCCTAACTCTTATATAAATATCACTTCCCGAACGTTAGGGAAAGGGAGTGACTTATCCATGATCACGATGGCATTATTCCAACCCATATGTGAAAGGTTGTATACATTTAAAGTACCACGATGAACATGTACCATGGTTGACCCAAGGTTCTAAATTTTGTTTGGCATATGATGTTGATGTGTTGATTAGTGCTATGGCAATCTGCGCTATAACTAAGGTTTGATTTGCAATGATTGTTGCCATGGATTTGTTTGTGCACATTTATTTGAACTTTTTGGTTTGTAATAAAAACGTGGCCTGGTTGCAAGTTGGAAGCACAGCTAGGCCCATGAGGCAGTACATGCCTTCATCTGCCCTACACCTGGACGGTGATAATGATTCGAGTTGGTAAGGTTTGAAACGAGCTTTTACTTGATCTGTGGCTACGTTATTACGGTTTGGTTTTGTTGGAGGTCCGGTCGAGGGCCGAACTCTACAACTATTTTTTCCTTCGGGATATTTTTCTCGTTCTTACTAGTTTTGGTGTCGTTATGAGGTGACAAAGACTCTAGGTTTTAACTTCGGTGGCGGATTTTCTTGCCGAGCTCCTTCAGAGTGTCACATCTCTCAAATGGAGCGTAATCTGCTAAACATAGATAAACGCTATGTTACTATGTCTTATCTTGGTACAATTTATTTAATGGTTTTTCCTTCATTAATTAGCACTTCCTTCATTTTATGCAGACCTGGAGGGATAAGGGCGCTCGGAGGAGCTGACCCTTGGCCACCCATAACCAGCGTTAAGGTAAGATAATCTACCCCTGCCTGCATTTTAGTTTATGAAGGTTATTTTTAATAGTGCAAACATAACTTCTTTCAGTTGTTTGCAAACTTTGGCGCTGGGAGGAAGGAAACATGGTCACCTTCTCTCAAGACCACGTCTTAGGATGCCTTGGTAAGTAACCTAAAAAGCAAGCTTAAGTACAAGTGATTTTTACCTTCATGGTGTGCTTATAGTTCATTTACCCAAACTTTGTTTTGGTGGTTGCAGGATCCATTATCAGGGTCATGAGGCTTTCACCGGTGACTGCAACTCTAAGCTAAGTTTCTTGTTATCCGCGTTAATGGATTTTTGTGCAGCGTTCGCTGTGGCAGAGCTTTCCTGTGCATTAATTTGATTTAGGCTAGCATCTTCGATGGTTCTACTGCCTGTAACTTTTAATGGTTTTTAAACTTGTTATTATTATTGTTTTGTATTTTTTCTCTTTGCTTATTAAAAGGACTAAATTAAACATCCTAAGTAGCAATGGTAGCTATTATGCAAATGGTCTTATGACCATCTAAATTTCTTTTAGAATTCGTAATGGGGTTTATAATAAAACCCTCGGTCACCATCGTGGATGGTCTTATGGCAGTGTAAAGAAATACATTTTTTGCTTATTGCCTTTTTTTGAAATACAATGTTTGGTTTATAATGTATTTATGTATTTTTAAATTACTCTATGGGATTCGACCCCATGGCCTTCGTAGGTATGGATTTCTAGTTTTGGAGAGCCCAAGGGTCTTCCTCTGTAATAAATTAATGCTACTGGGTTGTCATACGTTGTTTTTATCATGGGTTATGAAAAAGATTCCAATATGGTTTGTAATTTTAAATATGCCTTGCATTAGGTTGGATCTGTCAATTTGTGTGTGCATAGAGCTTGACCCACAAATCCTTCTGTTTTTTAACATCTCTGTTTTGAAATGTATTATGTTCTTTTCAATAAAAGTATGGGACTTGATCCCATAACTTTCGTGACCATGGAGCCTCTGCGTGATACCTTACTGCTACTGTAGACTTTATTAGCATGAGTTAATATGATTCATTTTGGAAACCATGTTAGGGTTTTATCCAAAACATAGATCCTCTTGTAGCAAGGAGTAATGTAATTTTTAAATCATTGAGTAATGCGGTTTTGAATTTTAAGATCTTGTTGGGTATCCCAATGAATCCGGTCATAGGATTGTGGAAATTACGATTACTGGTTGATTTACAACGGGGATTTACACACAGTGATTGAGCTTCATAACTAGAACTGATACTTTAATTTATCAATTTGTTTTGTCGATTGTTGATTAGTCATTTTTATTACATTTTCCTGTTAAGGGAAAATTAATGGTTTCTAGGCCATAGTTTATTAATGTAACCGTAAGGGATTGGGTCCTGTGATTGGTGACGCGATTATATAAATACATCTAGTATTTTCCTAATCAATTGTCAGATTTGTTTGTAAATAAAGATATAATACTTGATTAAGGATCTCCGATCCATCAATCATTCTGTTTGTAACATAGTTTTATTAAATGCTTAACTTATGTATTTCTATGTTATAATATTAGGAATATTATTTAAAAATTAGTTTCGATCTAAGCTAACAGTTTACAACTATAATTCTAGTATTACTTAACCTACATTAGAGATTCTTAGATGAACATAACTTAGAAACTTGCGCTTGCATAGGAGGATGCATATCTAATTGATTTCCAGACATTATGAGTTTAGTTCGATAGTTTGTCTTTAAGATGAAAATTAAAAAATATGTGAGACGATGCATAACATTAACATGGGATATTGTTAACTTGTAATAATAAGTCAAACAAATGCTAACTAAATGGATTGTATGTGTAAAAATTAGGAAGAAAATACAGATCTATACCTATAGCAGAAGATCAAAATTTATTTGGAATCCATTAGCTAATCATGATATTCGAACTACAGAAGTAAAATGATTTAACAATGATACATTTAGGAAATTACAGTTAAATATAAATAACTTTGTGTTTTGACTGAATTTTACTCCGTTAATACAACATACACAAATACAGTATTAGACTAGTCGAAAGCATAGAATTTAGCTACTTCAGATCTATAGAATTAAAATCTACAACATTAAAATGTAAAGTATAAACCTGGCACCAATGCTTTGGGAAAACAAGAGTGGAAATGTCGTTCCTCCCAACCAATCTCCTAGAGCAGCCAAGTCACTTGCTCAAGAACCCCCGAGCGTGTTTGCTGAACCACAAGAGAAAAATATCAATGCACCATCTCTTGCATTACATAGATGTTTAATACCCATCCAATGCTAGCCTCTTGTTGCTCATGGACATACTAATTTATAGTATTCTTCCTAGGAATTTGTCATTTATGAGCCTCTTGCTCTTTAGCATTCAACTAGGAGTTGTGACCTGATTTTAGGGGATGATGCCTCTTTCATCATGAGTTCTCACTCAGTGGTCTTTTCCACTTGTCTTTTTTCTCTCGTGGCTTAGCAAAGACTCTTTAACAACTATATCCACTCTTGTCCCCCTTCAAAATATTTTATTTAATAAAATTGTTTCGATTACAAAAAATGTTTTATCCTTGACATTTCTGTCAAAAATAATAAAATAATAAATAAAATAATAGTAAAGTATTTTTCAGTAGAATTAATAATAAAAATTAATTATGGGGGTGTTACATAAGCATATGGAAGGTGGCTAATTTGGTTTTGTATAACATATTGAAGGACTCAACCCTTTCATTCATGTTTCATCTTCATGATGGATCTCTCAAGATTGAAACAACCTCCCCCATTACAACTCTAAAAAAATTATTTGAACAGTTAAGGACGTATGACCCTCCCTTAAGTGAATCCTTGAATGGATACATAGTTTCTGCCCATCCACATAAACTTTCAATAAAAAATTGTTTCCCAGTACTTCTATCAAATAAAAGTTACCCATTTTATAAGGTTAGGTGTTTGTATTTACATAATTCTTATCGACGAAGTATCATGATTTGAAGTCTCATATTGTTCTTTATTTCCATGAAGAAACCACTTCTAGGTAAGGTTTATGAGTATTGTTTAAAGTTGTGCCTATATATGATGGTTTTGGAAACAAAACATACTATGTTAAAAATGGGGATTGGGATTTTTGTATTTGTTTTCTTTGAACTAAAAATCAAAGACACTGATACTCAAATCATGATGTGTAATTCCAATTGTAAATAATTTGAAACTTGATTTACACCTTCATTTTGCTCAAACAATTCTCTTAAACTTCTAATCTTCTGACCTCTAACTCTTTTTATTAATGAAACTAAAGTCATATTTGATTCATTACTTACCTTTGATCCTATTGGTTGCATCCCACCAACACATGATGGTTCGTTGTGCACTTGAGTTCTAGGCATCCTAAACTACGATGGGCTAACTGTTGATGATTGTATTACATGAGTTCTTTCTATTGGTGTAGGAATATGTGCAGTCAACATTCCACATTATACAACTTTCCTATATCCTTCATCATCTACATGAGGTATACCAACATCGTCTGCAATCGATTTATGTATGCTTCCATCCCAAGCCAATATACTTCTTAATGATGGGGTTATAGATTCTATATGCCTTAGAATATTCACTATATCGGATGAAGATACACCTCTCACTCATGTCATCCAACTTTCTTATGATCTCTTCAGGTACATGTGCATAAGCCACACATCCAAAAATCCTCAAATGAGATATGATGCGATTCTTACCACTCCATGCTTCCTGGGGAACTAGGTCTTTCACACTCTTAGTTGGACTTCTGCTTACAATATACACTGAGGAAATAAGTGTGTCTCCCCAATATTCAATTGAAAGATTCTTTTCTTGCAACATATTTTGAGCCATGTTCATAATGGTTCGGTTCTTCCTCTCCACCACCCCATTTTGTTGTGGAGTGTAGCAAGTAGTAAAATGTCTTTTGATTTCATGATATTGACAAAATTCAAAGAAATCATTTAACATATACTCATCTCCTCTCTTTGATCTTAAATACATCCGCCACTCTCCTTTTCAAGCATGGATTTAAAACTCTTGAATACTTCAAAATATTTAGACTTATGTTCAAGCAAATACACCCAAAATTTTTGAGTAAAATCATCAATGAAATTCATAAAATAAACATTACGAGTCAAATAAGGTGTTTGCATTGATCCACACAAATCTGTGTGTATCAGCTCCAATGGATCTTTTCTTTTGTACAAGACTCCAAAGACAAATTTCTCTATGTGATTCTTTGCTAATATGTAGCTCTTACATGAGTTTGATGGTTGTTGAATACTAGGAAATCCTTTCACCATCTACTTCTTTTGTAGCAAATCTAGTCCACCAAAATGTAAATGGCCATACCTCAAATGTCACAACCATGACTGATTTGACCTATTAGTTTTATAAGCATTCAAATAGTTAGTCAAGCCATTTCTCATAATAAGTGGAAACATTCTATTATTTTTCATCTCTACCCGGGTTGTCAAATGTTTACTTGGATATTTGCCATAGATAGTAAATACGTTGTTCTTGAAGAAAACTATGTACTTATTTTCTAACAACTATCCAATGCTCAATAAGTTACATATTAAACCAGGTACAAAATAAACATCATATATTTTTCTTCTTCCACCATTCTTAGCATACACAGAAACAACACCTTTCCCATTAACACTTACCTTGTAGCCATTACCAAGCTTTACCTTAGATTGAATACTAGTGTCAAGATTGGAAAACAATTATTTATTTAATCTAGCCATATGGTTGTTACATCCGCTATCCAAAAACTAGACATTACTTGAGCTTTCCTATATGACATTACAAGTCGAAACATAGGATTTTGATCTTCCTCAGGATCCTCTATAATGTGTGCATAATGCTTGCTAGAATTTGCTTGTTTCTTCCAACATTTTGTTAGCAAAATGCCTAAATTTCTTGCAATATGACTTTAGATCTATCATATCTTTGATTTCTTGGTGGCAATATTCTACTGCTACTCCCCCTTATGCTAGGATTTTTTTTTGAAACTTCTCCTCATATTTTGAATCATTTATGTTGTCTCCATGATTAACAGTTCGACCTCCTCTTCCTTTGTTACTAGACCTTCCTCTACCTCTACCTCTAGTAACATGCAACTTAGCTCTAAAGAAATTATCTAATGGATTATCATCATATCTATTCATCCTACATACATGAGAAATGAAAGAACCAACCTAGTCATCAATATGCATTTGACTAAGATATTTAAACTCTTCTATGGGTACAACCACAACTTCAATTTTCTTTAGCAAACATCTAAGCTATTTCTCAATAACTCTTTGGTTTGAGAGATCTTCACCATACTCTCTCAATTGATTCACAATATTCATGACATGTGTCATTAAAGTATAAACACATTCATTATCCTTCATCTTAAGATTCTCAAAATTTCTTCTCAAGTTCTGCAACTTGACATTTTCACTTTGGTTACACCTAGATAACATGTTTCAAGAGTGTCCAAGCTTGCTTTGAAGACTCAACACTAGATATCTTCATAAATATAGATTCACTTAGGCCTTGTTGAATAAGACCAAGAGCTTTGTTGTCCTTCTTCTTATTTTCCTCCAAGAGGGCACACTTACAATTTGACAAAACCAATTCTGTAGCTTATTAATAGGCTCTGAGTATCAAACTCTCAAAAATATTAAGAACCAAGAATTATGCTCATTCTTATAAACCACCTATCATAGTTCCTCTCAGTCAGCACATGAATTAATGGTTGAACTACATTGTTGTTAGTAGCCATCCCCGATCAAATTCAAAAACACACTGAACTGGAGAAGGGGGGAAAGAAATCTTACTAGTTCTAATACCAATTCTTGGGGAGGCAGAGGAGTACTAAAAGCAGTAACAATGACACCCACATTTCAATGTAACCAAACTATCACCTACAGAACTTTGTTTCAACAAGTAACATCAAATAGCAACCTATAGGACTCAGTAATAGCAAACTACGACAACACTATTTTTATCACCCCTGCAATCATAAATTCAAACTGATACTATATTCCAGCAATACTATAAATCAATTCTACACTTTCAGATTCAAATATGAAGTCGAGAAATTTAATATGCTATAGCAAGAAATCACAACTAAACATTAACAATAAGTTTACAAACTCATAAAAACAAAAGCATCACAACATAGGGAAAACCACTGTGTTCAGTTCAACTAACTATTCATATTACTCATGCTATCAAAACTAGAATTACATGGATATATATACATCAAGAAAACAATCGGTCATTAAATTTAAATTTCTAACTATTTTTAATCAAGACAATAAAATAATTAATTTACAACAATATGTTTCTCTATTTCAATGTGGATTTGATCAGGTTGGAGTTTAGAATTCCCAACCCTTTTTGGGTGTACACTCCAACCATAATCATGGAAAGGTCAGAGAGTTCTAAACTCTAACATAATGAAATCGAGAAACAAAAAACCATGAATATACAATCAACTCGGAGCAGCAACAATGGCATCAATGCCTCAAACAACCACCCCTATAAATTTAAAAGGATTGAAATCCTGCATTTAAAAAACCATTCGATAAACCATTTTCAGCGAGCAAGGTCCATTAATTTAAGCAATCCTTAACTAAGCTATATGATTTAAACAAAATTGGATACGAAACGGTTCCTATGAACCGAAGCACCCGCAGGCGATGAACTTATTTATATCGATACACGTTCAACGAAAAGATATTGTCTTGTCTGATTCTCAATTTTTATATTGCAACTGATATTCTCACCTGATATTGCAACTCATATTTAACCACCGAACCGTCGATAGAAATGGAAGGAGACATGAACGCAGCTAGCACAAGCTCCTCCATGTGCCCTTCAATTGAACAGAACAAACTCTGTGACTTGGGTCCTCACCTATGCACTCATAAACACAGATTACCTCAAAAGTGTATCATGTAAGTCCATTATACAGTTTGGCATTATAATATAATACCAGTTTTATGATACTTCTTGATTGACTTCCCAATTATATGATTACCAGGTACGCGATCGGCTTTTGTCCCAACGGGCCCGCGTGTCTATTCACCCACGACAAGCGGCCCGCCCCTCCGCGCTCGATTCCTGACGTTATCAATTATTTTCAACGTGGATACAAGCCCTCAGCACACTCACAACAAAATGAATCAGTGTCACAAAATGAACCACGCCAGGCTGAATCAGTGCCTCAGAATGAATCACGTCAGGCTGAATCAGTGTCTCAAGCTTGCCCAGAATCACGGCAGGGTATTATGAATCATGAATCATGAAATGCAAATTTAATATACTTCTGTTACATTCAGTATTATACAATCTCTCCATTCTGTCATGCAGTGAATCTAAAAGGTTTTTACTTTAACATCCCTCGACAGATATTTCGGGCATATTACCGGAGCAACCAGCTGCCTTAGACGATGGTCAGCAAACTCGACTCGATGGCGTCGTACTTCTTAATAAACAGGTACAGAAAGCTGTACCTCAATTTAATGACACTGGAGTGTCAAATAATGTTGCAAGTGACAGTAGGGTGTCAAATAATGTTGCGGAAACCAGTTGCAGAAGATCTCCACTGGCTGGCCGATGCAGGTTGGATATATATAACTTATCTTTTAATTTCTATTTTATTCATAATAACCCTTTACCTAGCACATCGGCATTACTAGTGAATGGAGAACGCTGATAGGTATCATTGTCCAACTTTGAAATGGATAATACGTATCATTGTTTTGCCTGAATTGGATGGGGATTATAGATAGGATAGGAGTTGGACTGTGATACTTATCAACATGTATCAAAGTTGGATTCATTGTGTATACTTTTTAAATCTTGGGTGGATATTATATTCATCTTCAAGAAATCAAAATGAAGTTGAAGATAAGTGGAGTATCCACCAAAACATTGGATTTAAAACTTCAACACACTAAATCCAAAAGCTTTGGTACAATGACAAAATATATTATAACTCCAATCTTATTTAGAAGCTTCAGTAATTCAAAATTCCACATCCAAACATATCCATTGTATCAAAAATATTCATGGTATCAAAATTCAGTAATTATGGATGCTTTCACAGTGGTCAGTAATTCAAAATTCCACATCCAAACATATCCATTGTATCAAAATTCAGTAATTATGGATGCTTTACAGTGGTTAGACATTGTATCAGAGCTAAATTGACTGTGTATAAAAGCAGTTAAACATTGTATTGAAATTGGATTCACTGTACACACTTTCTAAATCCTACTTTTTGGATGGACACTCCACCCATCTTCAAAGAATCAAAATGAAGATGACTATGAATAGAGTGTCCATCAAAAGATTTAAAACTTATATACAATAAAAACTTTGATACAATGACAAAACATATTATAACTCCTAAGCTTAATAATTCAAAATTCCACTTCCAAGTTACATATCCATTATTGCTTCATCCTCCCTAAAGAGGTAGGGATGGAATGAGCCATTCTTCTGGCCAATAGAAGGTTTTTCTTTTTCATAATTTGTGAAAATTTTGGTTCAAATTTTATATATGAGAGTTTAATCATGCTTCAAAATACTTACCTAGAATGAAACAATATTGGTAGTGTTTTAAATGAGCTTCTTAATCCAGCTATATTTTAAAAAGATCAGAATTATAGATTAATTAAGACATTTGAAACCTAAATTAGACTCTCCATCTAGCTTTAAAAAATGAAAAAATGGAAAGAATTTATACATTATTTTGAACCCTTTCAGTAATAACAAATTTGGGGTTAATCTAGGCTAATTGTGTTGTTGTTCACTGTGTGATAACCAGATATTTTGTGATGATGAACAAGTGCCATGATACTCTGCGAATTGCTGCAGAATCAGGATTATGGAAAAGTCAGCACAATAACAAAGACACTCTGAACAGAGCTTTTCAAAAATGCGATCATGTTATTCTTTTCTTTTTGGGCCAGAGAACCAACAACTTTCAGGTACTGACACTAACCACTACGCTTTAAGCTCTCCAAACTTGTCTGGGATGGTGCATCTAGAAGCTTTTTATACCTGTGGAAGCTACAGTACTGATTAGGGATTTGATCTGTTACTACTGTTACTAACAATAATTCAAGTCTTCTCTTGTAGGGTTGCGCAAAGATGATGTCCAAAATAGGGCAATCTGATCGAGCAACATTTACCAATAAATCAAAGGGAGCTGGAGAGGATTTCGAGATTAGATGGTTCAGGGTAATCATAGGAAATTTCATACTTATTCATGGATCCTGAAAAACAAAAAAATTATTGCATGTTAATGTCTATTTGTAATTTCTTATACTCAGGAGAAATTTTGAAATCCTTTGCTCTTTTTGTAGTTGTGTGCAATGCCTGTGAAGAAGATAGAACGTCTGATGAATAGATTAAATGGAAATGAGATGGTGCAGGTATGCTTTATCTATTTTTTTTTTTACTTAATACATGGTGTAATATTAATGGTCATTTATATCCATTACTTTTAAAAATATATTTTATACTAATATAAATAATAATGTATCAACTCTATATAAAACACGAATATATCAACTCTATATAAAACACGACACTCAAGAAACAATTCTTGATTCTTATTCTTACTAAGTGATAATGTTTTACAGAAGAGTAAAGATGGACAGGAATTAGACTTAGCCATTGGAGAGACCATATTTTCATTATTTCTTGAAGAATCAAACAATAATCTCATGGTAAGCATGAATTTGGCAAATTCCTATCTATCTTTTGTGAGAACTTTGGTGATAATATATCTTACTTCGTACAACAACCATATTAACAATATTTGGCTGATTAATTACTGAAGGTTATTGCAAGGAATCGAGGTACAAATATAGATGTTGGACAAGATGGAACGATTATAAATTACAATAGCCTACGGCGGGAGCGGGATTAGTAATATACAAACATGGGATTCACAATCTACAATGTGAATGATACCGAGGAGCAATTTTCCACGATAACTGCATTGTGAAACCATAAAAATTCATACGTGATACACTGTTGTAAAATATTTGAAATGCTCTTTTATGTGAGGACGCTTTTGTTTTTTTTTTATATATATAAAAATCAAATCAGGTTGGTGCTTTATTGTTTGAATAATAATTTTATTAAATAAATAAAACTTATATTTTTATTATAAAATTAATTTTATTAGAAAAAAAATTAAAATTTATTTTATATACTATTTTGCAATTTAGAAACTTCCATAATATATATATATATATATATATATATATAAGTTTAGTGATAAGGCATACTCGATTTAAAAGAGAAAAAAAATTAAGTTAAAGGGTAGTTTCAAATTTTAAATTGTTCAAAATGTAAATGAAAAGATAAGAATCAGTTTATGTGGTCTCTCCTTTCTAGAAAAGAGAGCACCAATGCTTGTATGAGCATAAAAAAATGTATATATTTATTTTTAAATTTACCTTAAATTAACATAAAAAAATTTATATGTTTATTTTTAAATTTACCTTAATTTAATGTAAAATAAATATTACACCCAATACCTTAACTTCTTTTATTGTTTATTGTAAATTTACCTTAACTTAATGTAAGATAAATATTACATTCAAAGTGCGTACTTAACTTAATGTAAATTTACCTTAACTTATTTTGTTGTGAATGGATTGGTTATGAATTTTAGTGTTGTTAAATACAAAGTGCGTACCAACAACACTTTTTTAACAAATAACCCATATATTTTATAATTTTTTAAACTAACTCAAGTGTGAAGGGCATGGTTCTGCATTGATATGCTTGAATATAAAAAATACAACAAGAAGTTTTTTTCATTTCAAAATGGTTGATATTTTTTTAAAATATTTTAACTTTACTATGGTAGGGCATACATTTTCCATTGATAAGTGCGTTGTTACAACTATATGGTTTAAGAACAATAAAAAACCATCCACTTAAATCTTTATGGCCAACCACCTTCACAAGAAATCCCTATTAAACACATAAAATAGATCATTTTATTTGTAAAAATATTTACCAATTTGTGTTATCCTTGTAGTGATTGAATCCCACTATAGTTTACAAATTCGCCTCTCTCACATAAAGTTTTTTCCAATGAACAAAACTACCACATAAAGCCATCATCCCATTAATTAGTGAACAAATCATAGACGACCCAAGCATATTACTGTACTAATAAGATTTTGAAAATTCAACCACCAATAATATTTTGCATAACACTTCTGGCTCACCTTATGGAATTTGTAATTAAACTTTTCAGAGCTCATTTTTTATTACTTGTAACTTTTGCATATAACATCCATTTTCGGTGTAGCCTAGTGGATGGATGTTGGGTGCATATAAAATCCATTTTCTTGGTTGTTGTGTGCAGTATTTCTTGTGCATTAGGGAATTGTAGAACCACTCACCATGCTAACCATTAGGAGCCTTCCTTAGTGGAATAAAATTAGTAGGTTAGAGGGACTATTATAGATATTATATCAGCTCTAAATACTAAGCTTCCTCTTGAGACAGTTATGAAAAGGAGACTTATTCCGCCACAAAAATTGGCCCAAGACAATAGCTTGGATAGCCTCTTTATAATATGAAAGAGCCAAATACCACACTCCATGAATTTTCTACCACGAAACTAAAGAGCAAGGAGTACAAACTGATATAATTTATGTTCATCATGAAAATAGTTGTGAATGGGACCATGATTCCTCTAGGAAATATACAATTTGGAGTTTAGGGTTGCAGTGCAACTAACCGAATTGAATTAAGTGATTGGGAACATTTTTACAAATGTATACTTCCATGTTATTTGTGTACATACATGTTTCCCAACCAAGAGCAAGTTACATGTATTATTGGCCTCTTTGTGGTTTGTAAAATTCCACAAATTAAGAGCTAGATCTAATTTCATCAACGTAGTAACCTCTTTTATATGATATAATGGACAACTTGTTGATGAGATTTTCGGTTCTATGCTTTGATATTTTTTTTAGTATCTCATGAACTTTTCATCTATGTGAATATTTATTCTCATATTTATTCTTTGTTTCAATGTCATTTCTTAAACACATTACTTTTAAAATGATTCTACTTTTTCCTTCCAATTGGATATCTTCATGGACATTTTCATTACAAATCGAATCATAGTCATCAAAAACACCTTTCAATTAAGATATGCTAAATTCATAATACATATTTCTTTTGTAAGAAAAATAAGCTAAAATACTAATCTTGAAGCATTATGCATATGTGCCTATTGGGCATGTCTTGTTTGGGGCATGCTTTGAATGTTGTATTTTGTCTACGTGGTTTTGTAATCACCATTAATACGTAAATGATATTGCAAATGAGATCTTGTGGGGGCATATACCATCCATGTTACCCACTTCTTTTCCTTTGGAAAATACAACCTTATAGGAAAACTAGGAAAACTTGGCTAGTAATTAAGATTTTTGGATGGAAGAACAAATGCATCATGTTGATATAAAATCCTCAATGTATGTGAAGTTATTTTATGTTTCAAGAAAATTTGACACCTTTGGATGTGTATAAGGGCATTTCTCTTTGAAAAAATCTCTTAGACTAACCCTCTTATTTTGCAACTATCTCCTACAAATTGGTACTAAATGACCGAACCTTCCTTCTTGCATTATTACTACACCAATGCTATGCCTCAAGGCATGAAATTGCACACATAGTAACATAAATATTTCTTAAAGTCGAGTGTGGCCAAGAGAAGAAAGATACACATGGGCGTATTAATTTTCTCAAAGTCTTGGATTGATCC
Organism: Pseudotsuga menziesii; assembly: GCA_001517045.1. Taxonomy (NCBI): domain Eukaryota; kingdom Viridiplantae; phylum Streptophyta; class Pinopsida; order Pinales; family Pinaceae; genus Pseudotsuga; species Pseudotsuga menziesii. The sequence continues at coordinate 349,394 of LPNX010401436.1, forward strand.
TTGAATCCCAAACAAACATCAATTTTAGTAGTTTGTTAGAGGATATATTATTCAACCATAATTCTTGAAAAATTTGTGATAATATCTTCTCAATCCAAAGAATCTCCTACTATTTTTTTAGTTTTGAAAAAGACCATTCCATAATAGATTTAATAATGTAGGGTCCACCTTGGCATTCTCATGAGATCCAATATAACTCAAATATTCCACTTCCTGAGCCCGAAAGACATACTTGGGAGGTGTTGCATATAATTTTGTCTCCAATATTTTTAAGATCATGTGAACATATTTTAATGCATTTCCCGAGATTTGTTGTAAATTAGTATTTCATTAAACTTGTAATTTTGACAAAAATTTTTTGAGGCTTGAAAATGGAATTCATAAAGCTTTGAAATTTGGAAGGTTCCTTAGTAAGGCTAAAAGACATAACAAAAAAATCTAATTCCCTTCATGTGTTCTAAATGTGTTTTTGAGAAGGCTTTTTCCCTCATGCCAATATGATGATATTCAAACTAAAGATCCAACTTAGTAAAGAAAACCAATCATTATAATTCATCAATTACAGGGATAATAAAAATTATCTTTAATGGCAATTTAGTTGAGTTCTTTATAATTTAGAAACTTTTTTTCCTTTTTAATGAACTAGACATCCTAGGGAGACTTGTTGGGTGTTAGAAAACCAATGCTAGCTTTGTAATGGTAAAACACCTTAAGGAAAATTCTCACACACATAGATCAAATATCAAATCATTGATTTTACATGGTTAAAACCATAAAAGGGAAACAATCCATGGTCCTGTCAAACATGGACACTTGAGGCAATATATTGATGCAAGAAGGAATAAATTACATGAACATATCTCACTATAAATCATAGAAGAATGACCAGGTTCTATTCTCTTTAAATATAGATCATGTACCAACCAAGTGTTAATATCAAATGCACATTCTCAATGATATAATGAAATCCTTATAACCTAAAAGTGAGAAGTCCATTTTTATTGGTTATTTAAAGGATGTGAAAGGTTATATACTTAATGTGGGTGAATCCATGAAGATGATAATTCTATATCAAAAAATAAATGCAATAATAAATAACCAATCTAAAATCCTATGGAAATAATTAAATAAACAATAAAAGAAAACAAGAGATAAGAGAGACATGACACAATATATTTATGTGGTGAAGCCTAAAGATGGAGAAACATCCACAAAATTTGGTCTTATATTCCTAAAGTAAAATCTCCAATCTTACAATAATTGGGCTCCCCACATATGCACCTATCACATTACATTGCATTCAATTGGCCCTCCTTCACCTCTATTATATATGGTAGAGGGAATGGAGAACATGTCCCATGATGAATGTGAGATATTTCAT
>LPNX010401436.1:354080-367187 GCA_001517045.1 Pseudotsuga menziesii
CCATTCGTCAGAGGGTGAGGGATGATACTTGGTTGGGGGGTTTCCCCCCGAATAATATCATCCCCTGTTTGTTGGGGGGTTTTCCCTCACCCCATATTGGCAGGCGAAATACCCAACATACGGCTGTGACCTACTAGCCATCGCTTTCAATATTTAGAGATCCAACAAAGCAATTGCATGAATTTTCTCTTGACCATCTTTATCCCTACTGCACCATTGAAGCAAACCTGGTTAAGTGCATGCCAAAGGAAAATTACGTTCCTTATACGTCAATTATGAATTAGGTACTAAAACCAGTACCATATCGATACCTAGAAGCATCATAGCTAGTTGTTGGTCCTTCAATGTAAGAGCCCTTGCAAGTCCCATACTGAGGTGCTTTTCTAACTTTAGTATAAGTATTATGATCTGTGACCATCGAACTAGCTGCACCAGCCAACGTAGCTTCACCAGGCCCAGTTCCTTTAAACATCATAGCAGTTGATCCAATTATAATTAAACTGGGGTGCTGACCCATAACCAGTCTCAGATCCATATGCAGTATAAAGATAGAGGCTCGACCCCATCTCTGAGTTTCAGGTAAATATTTCAATTCCTCGACCTCTTATAGGCCTCATGAACCTCTTTTGGTTAATTATTAATACAAGGGTCATATAACTTGTCCCCTTTTTAGTGACCAAAGCACAAAATCACTAAAGGAACGCTTCCATGGATACAAAAATTCAACATGTCATAATGTTGATGAGAAGAAATTAACAATCATAAAAATAAAAAAATAATAATTAAACTATTGATCCAAAGTATCAGCATATAAATGTTGCAACAAACAAACGAGGAAAAGGAAAGATAACAAGGACAACACATGAAGAAAAATATAGATAACAAACGCGGATGTGGGAAGTTACAGTGTGAAGGTCAGGGAATCAAAAGAGTCTCGAGCTGGTACTGGTAGGCCTTCGATCGTGCATGTTTACTGCAGTATTGATGCCAAGGACGGATTTTCGAGCCCTCAGTCGGGCGTTGCGAGCTGCTGGGACATTTTCAGGTAAATATTTGTTGTTCTCTGAGGTTCAGTTTCAGTATTTGAGGTTAAATTATTTACTGTGATGTCGGATCCAATTTCTGGCTTTATAACTGAATGCTTTTCCCTGGGAGGTTGGGATTTAATGCATCTTTAGCTTGCTCGCAAATAAATAGATAATTTTGATACTTGCTCCACGAGGTGATAGTTTCTGAAATGAGAACTTTGTGCAAGATAATGAAGCCTTAAGCTCTTTTGCAAAAGGGAGACTATCTTGAGTGGTAGAGAGGCATCTTTAGCCATCTGGCAAATGAAGAGAGAATTTTGGCACCTACTTTGCAAGAGTGAAGCCATGCTGCAAAATAAATGAGAATTCACACGTTTTATTTAGGGAAATGAAGTCTTTGTGCAAGACCACGAAAGCTTTGATCTCTATTTAACAAAAGTGACACTCTCCCGGGCTGTAATGAGCGATCTTTTTGACTGGATTTTCCTCGGTTGAGCTCCAGGGGAAGTTAGAGGTCAATTTAAATAATCGTGAAATTAAGAAAATAATTAAGGTAGGCTTACATAGACTTCGTGCCTCAAGTGCATATATGGTGATTTCCCTAATTTGTGATCCGTTTGATGAAATTATGAAGTTTATAATAGATAATCAATGTATGGCTACAAAAACTTTAGGACTGACATGGTTAATATTTAATTGTGTTTGATAAATTTATTACAGGGCCTCAGATGATTTTTGTCCTCCTAAAAAATCATTACTTCTGATTAGATGTAAAAAGTGAACAGTTTACATATAAAAAAGTTTAACTCACCAGAAAGCTATCTAAAAAAGAGCTTCTATCTAATACTTCTTTTACTAATTCCTGCAAGCATTTTTGACAGGGTCATTTGACCATAGTGCTGTGACTAATACATTAAAAAAACATTGTAACAAAATATCACTAGCTTCCACATAGCACTATGGTCCTTAAATGCAGTCTTTCTACCAACTTCGACTTGAAAATAGAGAAGAATTCCATCTATAATGTGAAACAACATCAGTACTCAAACCAAAAATATAAATATAAAGTCACAGGCCCTGTCCTTGCAATGACCTCTCTAGGAGGCTTACACCTTTCCTGCTTTCCCATACTAAACCAGAGTTTTATGTCATCAGTAATCCCTTTTTAGACAGTCCAACTGTCTCTGAGTTAAATTCTCTGTAAATCTGATGGAATGACTGTGCCTCCACCATTTCAATCTTCTCCATAATGGGTTGAGAGAACACATCCACCCTAAATCTACTAATCATCCAATTGATGGCCAAGGATTTTCAAAAGACCTGGAGTTCAGTCATCTTCTCCACTACTGCTAGTCTTAGCAGAAATTTCTAGGTAAAGTTTCAATCTCTGAACAGACCTCACAGGAATCTATGGATCTAGTCAATAGGTGATATATTGATTCTAGGGCTTGCTTGCATGAAACACAACAACCAGGACTTGAACTACTATGCCCTTGGAGCTGTTCCCAAGATAAGGCCTTGTTTGGTGAGCCACATATAGACCTTAGCTTTAGAGGAGCTTTGAATTTCCAGACCTTCTTCCACCACTGGGTTTCTACTTCTCATGAGTTATCTACAAACATAGCTTTATATCCTATCCTTGGAGTATGTAACCCCAAGGTAAGATTCTTTGACCAGAATAAAGAATCATCCTCTCTAAGCCTAATGTTATTCTTCTGAAACTGAGCTACATATTCCTTACACCTTTCTGCCTCCCTCTCTGATAACCTTAACTCTACCTCACTTTTACATCCCTGCTTACAAATAGTTGTGGAAATTGGATTTGCTGTTTGTGCCAAGTAATGGATTCCCTTGTTCTGCAATGTGACAACCAGCTCCTTAGAGAGTACATGTTCTTCACCACTTCCCACCCAGGGGTCTACCCCTATCCTTACTTTAACTCCGTTACCAACATTTCAAGCCATCCAGTTACCCACTAGTGGGAATGGCTGTACTATAGCCTTCCATATATTTGACAGAATAGGCTTAACAAACTGCCTGATCTTGTCTTCCATTGACAATGGTTCTATATAATTATGAAGAATCTCTTTCCTCCATAAGCTTTCCTTAGAACTAAACATCCATAGACTCTCATTTGCCTAAGCCTTACCAAAGGAATGCATGTTTTTTAAACCCAATCCATCAACTTCCTTTGGTTTAGTTAGTGACTGCCACTTGACTAAAGGGATTAACTCTTTTTCTCTCTTACCTGTCCACAAAAACTTGAAACATTTCTTCCTATTTGTCTCCAAAATTCCCTTAGGGATATATTCCAGTACATGTCAATAAACTGGCTTTTCCTCCAAGACAGTATTGGCTAAAGTTAAATTCCCTCGAGGGAGAGCCATCTGTTGCACCACATGTTAGTTCTATCTTATGATTTCTTATCTAGCGGCGACCTTCAGTTCCTTATTCCTATGGTCACTAGATTTCAACAAAAGACCTAGATACTTGTTTCCATCTTGAAAGTCCACTTTATGAAAAGGGAAAAGCTGCAAAGTCTCTCTCACATGTTCCTCCTCCACTCTGTTAAAAGCTAATGTTGATTTCTGCATATTGATCTCCATACCTGAAGCTGTATTATACATATTCAGAATCTCCTTTAGTTTTTTAAGAACCGTTTTGGATCCATCATAGAACGATAATACATTTCTTACAAACTACAAGCAATAAGTGGGTCAAATAAAAGGATCTCCCAAGCTTAATGCCTCCTAAAGAGCGAGATATCTTTGCTTCTGATGAAGTTATACTTAATCTTTAAGCAATCATTTAAAACAACAAAGGGGTGAAAGGGAAACCTTGACTTAGAGTTCTGCTTGGTCTAAAGAAACCTAAAGCTGAGTCATTGATAAAAAAATGCAAAAGGCATGGAAAAGAGGCACCCCATTATCCATTTCATCATTTGCATGGAGAATCCAATGTGAATTAAGACAAGCCTCAAATAAGCCAGTGCAAGCTGCCATATGCCTTTGACATGTCCAATTTCATGAAATGGTTTAGGGATATGAAATGGTATCTTACCCTCTAGAATTGCTTAGTTGTTACATACTAGACAAAAACTAGGTTGGTGCTTGGTTTTTCAAAGACATCATTACATGTTTTCAATGGATTAAAAGAAAGAGCAAATAAGGGAATAGGCATTTCTTTTTAAAGCTGTAAAAAAATTGTTATTATGGAAGATATTTCAACTTGTATTTATTAGATAATTCAATATGCATGCAAGGAATGGAGCTATTTATCAGATAATTTCCATTTTTTTATTGTCATCCTGAAAACATTCTGAACATTATTTCCAAGTTCGAAAGTGGAACGGCAATTATACAAATAAAAGTTTATTTTCATTCCATGTTAAAGCCACATCATAACAAAGTATCAATTCACTGAAATAGTTTCAACCATAATAATAGGATCATGATTCATAACCCTATCACCATGAAGGAAGCCAAGCCTATGGACAAAAAATCTACCATGTAGCCAGTCTATGGAGGATATGGAAGGTAACGATATAATTGTTTAGTTGTAGTCATCCTTAATGTCTATACTGTTATGTTTTTTTGTGTCTTGCTCAAAGGACAGTTTGTAAGCATCTATAGTGCAATAGGAATTGTGAAAGATGAAAATAAAGTAATAGTTATACTAAGAAAAAGAGAGCCAAAGGCTCTCTGGGCTCTACCAAAAAAAAATTGGTTTTTGAAAAACCACTTGACCTTTGTAATAGCCTGCTGATTCAGCCGTTTAATACAAATACTCTTAGTTTTTGTTTAAAAAACAAAAAGAAACAGTGCGACAATGAGTAGTATAGGACAGACCTTTAATTTTGATAGGTGGTTTCATTCAATTAATTTTGAATGCTAACATAAAGAAAAAACGCAACGATCAGCAGTTAGGGGCAGTCCTTTCATTTTGATAGTTGATTTCACTGGGGTACCTCTCTCAGAAGGGCACAACTTGTATTAATTTTCACATAGAATTGGTTGTTTGACAATGGAATAAATATTTTTTATTGCCCCACACAACCTCTGGTATTGCCTTGCCTCATAATAATAGGTACCTGACTTTCCAAGTATTGACATTGTATCTATTCCATTTATATGACCCCATTGTGTAATATCCATTAATTATTAAATTCAAATATATATTTTATGTACATCTTGTGCAAAGTTAATTAGATGGGTCTCTGGCACTATTAGAGATGGGATTGAAGTATGAATGAATAATTCTCAACTATTATACTTTAGTTTTGGGGCAGTATTTTTAGTTCCAGTGAAAAAATGAAAACCCTCCCTTAGAGAAAATAATCCTGCAAGCTAGCATAGGAATTTAAGACCCTTGTTATAAACAAAACTTTTCGAATTAAAATGATAGCACCTATGCATAAAAACCCAATGAACTAGAGTTTAGTTAAAACAAAATATTTTGTGTTAGTAAAAAGTACACTATTATTTTTTAACCATCCAGAACAAAAATTTTACCATACCTTTTTGTAGGACGGGCTTTAAAATCCATTTAGTTCCTATGAAATTCTTGTCCTTTGGGCATGAGACTAATTCCCAAGTACCACTTCTTTCAATTTGTTCAATTTCTTCCTACATGGCTTTATTCCTATACAAAGCGATGTAATAAGAGGAAGTTTGAGGCACATCTTGTCTCAGCAACTTTCAACGACTCCATCTTGAAGAATTGTCAAAAAAATGGCTTCAAGGTGATGATGGTTTATGATGGTTTATGATGATTACTATTGTTGTTATTTACTATCCTTGGATGCTTCAACATTAACACAGGGACCTTTGGGAGTGTTAAGTTGAAATAAATGAAAATTATGCTATATATGTTACCATGTTCTTTTCTCCTTTATGTATGCTAGTTTAACTTGTTCGTTAATTTATTACTACGGCCGTTATTGATTGTCCTTGGATGCTTCAACTTTAACACAGGGACCTTTGGGAGTGTTAAGTTGAAAGAAATGAAAATTATGTTATATATGTTACCACGTTGTTTTTTCCTTTACGTATGCTATTTTAACTTGTTCGTTAATTTATTCCTATTGCTGTTATTGATTGTCCTTGGATGCCTCAACTTTAACACAGGGACCTCTGGGAGTGTTAAGTTCAAAGAAATGACCTTCCTTATACGATGATGATAAAACTTAGAATTATTGTACATAACACATATGGACTATACCTTGAGAGAGAAGATAAAAATTTTACCCTTCGTCTTGTGGGTAAAATGGTTGTTTCCCCACCTTGATTGTACACATCAGTCTTGTGGGTATTGTGTGTGGGTCTTGTGGGTCTTGTCTATCAAACAGGCTTTCTTATTACTTTGCTTTAGGCATGTCTACAGGGAGAAAAATATGAGTGCAGACCGCTTATCCAAGGAAGCACTTGATATGAAGGCTGGTCTTCTCTCCTTCTCAGAACTTTGAGAAGGAGAAATTATTGAGGAAGTCTTGATACAACTTTTTTAAGAGTTTTTTTCAGTATTTGTGGCATACTCATGTTTTTCCATTTTCAAGTATGGGACTCTTTATCCTGTCCTCTTGTATTAGCTAGGGATATATTCTTGTTTTGATTCCCCTGGGGTGTGTTTGTTCCACCCAAGAGGCCTACTGGATAAGCTATCTGGGCTCATTCTGTTCTCCCTATGGTGATGCTTTTTCTGTCTTTCTTTGAGATTTTGAGTTTTGTGGGTGGAGAGTTGTTGGGTCGAGAGTTGGGTCGACAACTACTGCAAATGCAAATAGATTTTTTTGTTTTTTTTTAATATTTTTTGAGGTTGACAGTATTGATCCGTGACCTTATGGACTGTATTTGTCTCACTCTGCCCTAAATGGTTCATAGAATCAACTAAATGGATATTTAGTTTTGACATTGAGGAATCATGCACATTGTTTCCCATAAGGTGTTCACTTAATTTTTCATGAGGGTTTATGGGTTGGTTTCTGAGTTTTTTAGGCAAGTCAACTTCTTATATCTCTCTTAGCGGTTTCATCTAGTGACAAATCCAAAATCTCTCCTTTCAGGGGAATTATCACCGTGCTTTTATGCTTGCCTCTTTTCCCTTCTCTTCTATCACGGGACTCCAAAAAGTTGCCAGTGCTCATCCTTTCTGTCTCCTCTGCCCACAGAGATTTCAACAACATTTCATCCTCAGACTTTTTGCTCCTTCAGTTTGAAAACCCAAACCTTCAGTTTTGCTATTCTTGTTTCCAGCATTTACTTCTGGTATTGAATCTTTATTTGGTGCTAGATTATAAGGATAGGAACAGGCCCCAATCATGGGAACATACTTAACATACTTGTTCTCTACAGGCCTGCAATCCACGACTGAGGAGGAATTGACCGCAAACAATGAACCATGTTGCTCATAGAAATTTGACAAAATTGGCAGCTCTTTAGTGTTTTCTCTCAAATCCATCACTGACTGTACAGAAACTTGCTGATTATTCTTTCCTGTATTCTCCAACTCAGGTTTGTTCTCACTTGTATTCTCAAACTCATCTCCCAAAATGTTTGGCAATTTTGAATGTAAAGACTCTCTCTTTGAGCCCTTTGACACACTCCACATATTAACCTTTGCTCGATCATCTGAGCTGCTTGTCAACTCACCAATTTCTGGTCCAAACAAGTTTCCTTCAGTGGTCAGAATCTAGGCCGAAACCATGTGGGGGTAAAATCTTGATAACCGACATTCTAGGACTAGTAATTGTCCAAAAACAGGGTACAGACTAGAGTGTAATGTGTAGTCATGTGCATCTCTATGAGGTAGATCACTTTAGACTAGAGTGTAATGTGTAGTTAGTTAGGTGCAGTTGTTTGTGGCCAGAAAGGCCTAAAAAAGTTAACTGAATCTAGTTTGAATCTCATCAAGCTGGGTGTAGAACCTCGATTAGGGATTTTGAGTTTTGTGGGTGGAGAGCTGTTGGGTTGATAGCTGCTGCAAATGAAAATAGATTTTTTTGTTTTTTATATATGTTTTGAGGTTGACAGTATTGATCCGTGACCTTGTGGTCGGTATTTGTCTCAATCTGCCCTACAACTACCTATCTCTCTCTCTCTCAGGTATGTCCATTGTTTCGTTAGTGACTTGTCTCCTAAGAGACAAAGTGTGATCGTATTATAAATCTAAGTATAGAAATTAAGGAAGGTCTAAACTACATTGTTTTCTTCTATTTGTCCATTTATAATATTTTTGCATGTGCTTGACTAATTCTATTCATACATATCCTAGGTAACTGTAATTGATGGATGTACATAGTGCTGATATGTAGTAATCCTAGCTTGGTTTGGAGCAAAATGGGTCATAGCATCAATTGAATGGATATTTAGTTTTGACATTGAGGAATCATGCAAAAAAGAGTAAACAGATCTCTATAATTGAATCCTCCTTAGATTCCTCCTTGGCCCTTATTTTGGCCTCCTCTATAGCTTGCATTTGTTGTTGCTTCAACTAATCTTTGGCTTCAAATTTTTTTTTCTCTAAATCTTCTCTTCTGGTGGCATCAACCTTTGTTTTTGCCTTTATTTTCTCCATGCCATTGCCAAATGATACTTGTCTGACTTCCACTGTTATTTTCATGTTAGCTTCTTAAATTGTATGCAACATTCTTCTTTGATTGTCATTTTCCATATTACTCAATACTTCATTTTATGTGAAAGCTCCTTGGAAAATTTCATCATGAGGATCGAGCTCATGTCTATACATTATAGCCAAGCTGGTTGATTTGAAATGTTCTTCAATAAATTTTATGTGATCTTGTCTCCTTAGGGTCTCTACACTAATCAACAGATTGGTCACTTTCTATTTTTAGATTCTGAGGATATATTTCTTGTTTTTAACTTCACAGGTTGGGTTCCGAATTGAACACTCACAAGAAGCCACAAATAAAATACAGGTGAGTCATAAAGAAGCAAATTGAATTTTCTGAAGAATTTTAGGGCAGTGTCTCAATTAATATCTATTTTTAATTTCTTTTTTTCATTAAGAGGCCATGCATGTGTTCTAGGGAATGAAAAATAAAGCTCAGTTAGATATTATCTATATGAATTAGTCATCTAATAACAATGAGAATTCACCCAGGATCCTTTGAAAATAATGTTTGTGGTTGTGGTTGTTTATAAAATAGCTATTCGGATTATATTTCTTCCCTATTAGCACTGATGATGAGGATATCATCCAATTTTTTACTTGTTACTTTTAAAACCCTCACCTATGGCGTTATAGTCCAAACTCACAAGGTGAATATCTAAGAACAAATCAGAGAGGTTGCCCACTATCACCTCAATAATTCTCTCCCACTTTTTAAATTGGTTATGTTTCCAACTTTTTACCTCCTAGATTCTCACTCAATGTGAAAGTCCCAAGCACACATGTGAGAACTCATGGGTGACTAAGAAAAACTACCCACTATCACCTTGATAGTATTATCTCTCAATTTAGGTCAGCTCTCCTATCTAGCTCAAAGGGGGGAATTCTGACAACAATCTAAGTCCAAGGTGTATTCAAGGAGAGAAAGGGGTAAATGGACTTAGGGTAAATCTGGTTCTAATTTGAATTGTAGCAAGTAAATTCCATATTTACACAACTTTTAAACAATGATTAAACAGAGATATTCTTAGGCTAAAACAAATTTGAAAGTTCAATTTATATTCTGAAAATTATAGATCTGTTATACAGAAAATTAGATAAAATAAATAATTGAAAATGAGGGTTTAAGGATCTAAAAATCAATTTGAAATTAATATTTCTTTGCTGGAAATTTACAGATTGTTGGAGCAAAAAATAAAGGGATTTTTTATGGTTCTCATTTCTTTTAAATGAGCATAACTCTGACAGTCCTTGCATTTCCGGAGAAAGAATATCTTCCTGTGAAACCCTATCTAGTTGCTTCTCCTGGCTACCACCATCACCTTCGTCCCATACAGAATCTGACATTTGAGTGTCTGCTTGACCAAAAGCAATGCTTACTTCATGCTGAGATTGAACAAAAGGATCAAAATCTCTCCTTTTAGGGGGAATTATCACCGTGCTTTGATGCTTGCCTCTTTTCCCTTCTCTTCTATCCCGAGACTCCAAAAAGTTGCCAGTGCTCATCCTTTCAATCTCCTCTGCCCATAGAGAGTTCAACATCATTTCATCCTCAGACTTTTCTGCTCCTTCAATTTGAAAAACCAAACCTTCATTTCCACTATTCTTGTTTCCAGCATTTACTTGTAGTATTGAATCTTTATTTGGTGCTAGGTTATAAGGATAGGAACAGGCCCCAATCATGGGAACATACTCAACATACTTGTTTTCTGCAGGCCTGCAATCCATGACCGAGGAGGAATTGACCGCAAACAATGAACCATGTTGCTTAGAGAAATTTGACAAAATTGGCAGCTCTTTAATGTTTTCTCTCAAATCCATCACTAACTGTTCAGAAACTTGCTGATTCTTGTTGCCTGTATTCTCAAACCGATTCTTCTTGCCTGTATTTTGAAATTTTCTTAATAATGAAACGTCTAACATTGCTTTCGTTGCAGGGCCAAACTCCTCTCTTTCCCCGCATTTTTGGACATGAAGTAGCTGGGTATACACTCTGTTCTTTCCATGAAGTTTGTATTAAAAAATATTTGAGAAAATTTGATTAGTCATAGTAGCAGAGATGTAGAATTTCAAGAGGGAAAAATGATATGAATTTTCTGGTGATTTGTTGCTTACTAATTATAATTATTATTATAACATGGTTGACACAGAATTGTTGAGAGTGTTGGAGAAGGGGTGACTGACCTCAAGGAGGGTGATAGTGTGCTTCCTATATTTACTGGAGAATGTGGAGAATGCATACACTTGAATTCAGAGGAGAGCAACATGTGTGATCTGCTAAGGATTAATACTGAAAGAGGGGTTATGATCAATGATGGAAAGTCAAGGTTTTCAATCAATGGAAAACCGATTTACCATTTCCTTGGTACATCGACTTTCAGCGAGTACACTATTGTGCATGTCGGTTATGTTGCCAAAATTAATCCAGAGGTTCCTCTAACAAAGTCTGTATTCTGAGTTGTGGTGTCTCAACAGGTAAATCACTTCCTGGACTTTTTGATACTGATTTAAACTATATAATGTTTTACAAAGTGGGTAAGTCAATTCTTAAAGTGTGGTTTGTTGGATTGTTAATAAAACCACCCATGATCATTTCCTTGATTGGATTTCTTATTCAAAATTAATTTTGTTGTGGAATCAGGGATGGGTGCAACTTTGAACATAGACAAACCCATGAATCGTTGAACAATAGCAATATTTGACCTTGGGGGTGTTGGGCTTGCTGTAAGTTCTAAAAACAAGTGTTCTCTCCCTTTTTGTTCATGTGTATACACCGAAGTTCAAAAACTGCAATTTTGTTGAGGATAATTATGATCAGTTTACAATTCAGCTCCCATGTCTGCAATTTTTTGGGATCATTATGACCAGCCTAGATCCAAATCTAGGCCCTATCAAGTGTCTAGAGGGATCAATTTAATGTTAATTTTGGGTAGATCAACATGTTGCGTATAAAATTTATTACTATTTTATTACAGCGTCACCTGCAAATGTGACAACATCTCCCCATACTCCCCCATATTGTGCTCGAGAACGCCTATGGACACAACTAGTTTACTCTTTAATAATATTTTATTACAACTGTACAAACATGACAACATCTCCCATGTGCTCGAGAACGCCTCTGGGCACAACTAGTTTACTCTTTAATAATCTGTTAGACTTTTGATTTGGCCTTTAACTACGCAGGCTGCTGAAGGGGCAAGAATTACAGGAGCTTCTCGAATAATTGGAATCGATTTAAACAGTGACATATTTGAAAATGGTTGTAGATTGCCCATTTCATGGTTGTACATCAATTGCATGCATACAGTGGTGTCCTTTATTTTGTTTTTGCAATGATTTATGGAGTTTGAAGATATGCCCTTATCTGAAATCCTTATGGCATGCTTAGGTGGCAAGCTAGGGTGCATAACTTTTGAAGAGAAATGTTTTGACCATGTCATTTGCACCAAGGGATTCAAATGAAGCCCAAGTACAGTTTTCTTTGGAGCGAAGCGTGCCTGCTGTGATTGGTGTAATGGGGACACAACAGCTTCCTTACCCTTCCAGGGCTTTTGACATGTCTCAATGTTCACGGTGTTTGATACCTTGGACTACAAATGATATTGGGGACTTTTACAGGATTAATGCTTTTGTTAAAGTTAAAATTCTGAGCTATATAAGAGCCTTGAATTTACTGATTTGATTCTCAAATTGATTTGTGTAGCTTCATTTGTTTGTAGATGGTATGTATTTGATAGAAGTGGATAGAGTCTTGAGACCAGGTGGATATTGGATTCTTTCTGGTCCTCCCATCAATTGGAAGCAATATTACCAATCTTGGCAGAGATCAAAAGAGGAGCTCCAGCAGGAACAAGAGAAAATTGAAGAAATAACAGAACTTTTGTGCTGGGAAAAGAAGTATGAAAAAGGTGATCTTGCCATTTGGAAAAAGAGAATTAATACTCGTTCTTGTCCTAGAAGCCTAAATACTATTGACCCACCTCCTGCTTGTGAATTAGGAAATCCAGATGATTCTTGGTAAGTTCCTGAACTTCATAGCTCAAAGTTGAAGACAGTTTATGTAGCGTAATTTTATAACAGAACATAATCAGATCGATAGTGTGCTAAAATCTATTTTCAAAAATTCGTTGCTGGTGAACAAAGTGATTATATTTATGAGCAATGTTTGTAACCCAGACATTTTTTGTGCTTAAGCAGGACCACAAACTTAGTGCTGTAAGTATTCTTAGGTTTAAATCTAGGCTCCAATACATTCCTGGGGTTTGACAGTTAAAACCTATTTTTGTCCTTCCTAGAATGTGCTTTTAGATTCCAGGTATTGGCTACATTTGTTATTCTATTAAACGATCATTTAACACATGTCCTTGTAAGTATTCTTCTATTGGATTTTTTTCCTTTAGAAGACTAATATCATGCCAAATTCTAAATTGGATATCAATCTTGCAATGGA
>LPNX010401436.1:367343-382513 GCA_001517045.1 Pseudotsuga menziesii
TCTATTAAGCTGAAGTACATGGTCTGTTTGTTTGTCATAATTTTCTGACATGTAGAAATCTGGAGAACTGCTTTGTAACAATTGATAGAATGGCTGTTGACATATTATAATTTGTGATTTTAATTGTAAATGCTACAAGATTCAAGGGATTAGCAACTTTATATCCTGAATCAACTTTATATCCTGAATACAAGTCAGAGATACATTTTGAATTCACCATTTTTATGTGAGTTTTGAATTTTTCCTATCTGCTTTTACATTTTAATGGCCATGCATGAATTGATTTTGTGCTGCAGACAAGTTTAAGTTTAACTGTCTAAATCTTAAAAAAAATTCAAGCATGTTTGCATAATTGGCTTCATATTTCATTACAGTACAAGAATATTCTATTTTTCTCCCGATCTGCTTTGGCAGTGGCCTAGTTTTACTCAGATGATTGAAATTTTATGCTTATCTGATAATGTCTATAAAATCTGTTGACCCCCCAGGCATAAGAGAATGCAAAGATGCACTACGTAAATGCCTAAAGTCAATGATGCTAATGATGTGTCTGGATGGATTTTGGGGAAGTTCCCAAAGCGCTTGAATTTAGATATTTAAACCTTATTATAATATTTTCATAATAATGATTTCTAAAAATTAAAAATAAAATAATTAAAAAAATTTAAAACTTAAAACCGACTTAAAAACCTAGAACCTATTATGCTTCACACTAACTATAAATACTGACGAGCTTCTTGGTCTTTTACCTCATGCTTCAGTTGTCTCCTAATGATGATCCCATAGTAGGGATCAAAACATCAAGATTTGCGAAATCATCCAACGCAGCTCCTTCTTATTTACAATTCTCCACTGTGTAAATGACTACTTTCATAAATACTAGTTACTGGTAAGTTGTAATAGTAATAATTATGTAGTTTGTATATTGATATCTATCATAAATTTGTTTGAATATCATCATTGTCAAGCAATAACAACTTCTTAAAGGGTGCTAGTTCAATGGTAGAGCGCCTGCCTAATTATAGGCAGGAGGTTGGTGGTTCGATTCCTCTGTGCCCTATCATAAATTTGTGACTACAAAAACGACTAAATTCACATATATATGACTATTAGTAGCTAATTTCCCGTATCTTAGTCGTATTTAGTTTAGTCATTAATATGTTAACATCTAGTAGTTTATTAAGTCGTATATTTGGTCATTAATGGTTGCAATCAGTGACTAAATCAGTGACTAAATCAATGACTAACTCAATGACTAAATCAATGACTAAATCTGTGACTAAATCAATGACTAAATCATTAACTATCAATGACTAAAACAATGCCTAAATCATTGAATGTCAATGACTAAAGCATTGTCTATCAATGACTAAATCATTGTCTATCAATGAATAAACCAATGACTAAATCAATGACTACTAAATCAATGAATACTAAGTCAAGCTATTAATGAATAGTGAAATACGACTAGCTATAAGATAGTGGTAATTTGCTACTATTAGTCACCAACTCAAAAATAGTCATTTATAGCTTGATTTTAGTCATTTTTTTAGTCATTAATTTCTCATTTTCTACTAGTGGTTGGGTGAAGTAAAACTAGTAAACTTAAACACACCTGCTTCATGATCAACTTTTCCAAATGAAACAACTTTGAACTTATTGTTGATGTTCTTCAAGATGTATCTATCAGGTCATGGTTCAAATTTATATAATTTCTAACAAGCACATTAAATAGAAATGATATTGATGGGTATGGATTCAACACGAAAAATATATTCTAGTATCCCATTAAGAACCCAAATACTACGATAACTAACTATTGAAAGTTGCTTATCATCACTATTTGAAAATTTATGAGCCTTGATCATATGTTTGTCCTAAGAGGTGAATAATGAAGCAATATCAATTATATGATTTGAGTCACCTAAATCCATAATCCATTCCACATGAGAAGAGGAGTTTTGTGGTTAACATACTAGGCAAAAATATCCACCTATTGTTCCTTGGAGGATTTATTATTGACTTTTGCAAGTTCATTCCACCACTTAAATTAATTATTCTTAGCATGATTGATTTTTCCACAATGTTTGCAAGGTTTCCATACCTTTTTCTTTGAATATTCGATAAGAGTCTCATTAGAATCTTGATTAGAGGTATTCAAAACATGAGGTTTGGTATTCTTGTGAGAATATTTGACTATATTCTTCTTACACTATGCCAAATGAGGTTTCCCAATGACTAATTGACCTAATGTGACAAACCTATCCTACTCACAAGTCAACCCTTTGAAAAACTACTCAAAATTAGGTTTTATGGATCCCTTAAACATTTTAATAGATATATTTCGTGTTTGTATGAATAGATCATAGGTTGGATACAATTTTTGTTCTACAAGAATAATGAGGTTTGCATCATTTTTATAATAATATAACCCATATTTATTAAGTTCCTCATTATAAGTTTCAATTCAACAATAAATGACTCAATTCTCTCAAAAATATTTAGAATCCAATGGATCAAAAGACTATTTGTAAAATATTTGTGCTTAGACAATGTAATGATCATGATCTAGTATTAATTAAGCCACCTATAAAACCCACAAAATGTAATGGCATTATCAGAAAATAATGACTAGTAAATGAGTGTTCCCATGAAGATGGCTAGCTATTTTTTACAAGGTGTAGGTGTGGATTACTCAAAACATGAGCTCAATCAAGGGTTATTTAAGCCCTTGATTAGACTTTTTACAATAGCTTGATCTAGGGTTTAACCCTAGATCGAGATTTGGAGCTCAATTGAAGGTTAGTTTGATCGATGGTTTTGTCAATATAATATATATATATAATTATAGTAAAAAACTTATTTTTCTAATAGTTTTATTTCAATCGGGCTTTTGTCAACATAAAAATATATAATTTATAGTAAAAAACTTATTATTGTAATAGTTTTTTATTTTATTTTTGTCAACATAGAAAATCATAAGTTATGGTAAAAAAAATTATTTTCCTAGTTACTAGTATTTTTCTAATAGTTATATTTTTTATTATTTTACTATCATTTTCTTTTGTAAGGCTCACACCCACATAGTTTCGATCCAGTGACCTTACACAAGGAGTTCCTTAATAGTATAGCTATTCAATGTCGATCCAATGCCTAGTGGGAATTATTTTAGTATCATAATTATAATTCATAGCGTCAAATACCATGGGTTGCCAATCATGGGCCATAAATCACTAATAAGAAACATGCATCCATGTTTATGTCCTATGGTTTTGGCAACCCATGGTATTGGATTCCATGAACTATATTCATTATTTTGTTTTTATGTCCCAAATTATTTTTTTACTATAACTTTTATTATCTTGATAAAACATTATTTATCATAACTTATAAAAAAATAATTTTACTCTTTTTATATAAAATTATCTTTGCTTCGTTGTTTTAGGTAAAATAAATCGATTGAGCTATTTGACTTTATAGTTATTTTTCTCTATAAAATTTAAATTTCTTATCAATTTTTTTATGATTAAATAGCTTGATCGAGCTATTAGATCCATCATTAATGGTAGGTAAACACTCAAAGGAGGTATTTAAAAAAATGCTTCAAACTTTGATCGAGTTAATATCTTTATTGAGGGATTTAAAAACATGTCTTGTCCCCCTTTTCTATATATTTAAATCTACTATCATACTTTTTAGGCATAAACACTATCATAGGATGCACCTTAGCCGGGGACTTCATTCTGATGGATTCATCAAGAACCTTCTATCCACTAGCATTTAATCTATGCATTTTTGAGTTCATATGATATGTATGTGTGTGTGTGTGTGTACTTACACTTTAAAACCATGTCCACAACTTCAAATCAGCTCAAATAAAGGAAAGCAACATAAAGAGTAGACAACTAAAAATTTTAAAAATATATATATGTGTCTCTCATCGACACGTCCTCTTCAAAATGGTATTTTTGTTTTTTGCTTTTTCATAAGAAGTAAAAAATGTGTATACATTCACAAACATGTGTACAAAATGCATTTAAAATTTTCAATGGCTAGTTTCGAAAATTAATAAATAATATGATTTTACAAAATAAATTAAGTATTTTTTTCAAAAATTATAAATTTATCATTAAATTATTTTATGTGCACACAAGCCACTTGTTAACTTTTCCTAAAATTTACAAGAACAAAAAATTCATAAAATGCAAAATTTCCACATTAAATGATATTATTATTTTAAAAATATCTAATTGGAAAGACAACTAAATTCCCTACAAATTGTTTTTTTGTTCTATGTCAAAATTCATAAGCCATAAATGTGTTTTGAGGGCTTTGATTTAATAAATGAGTGAAGTATAGAATTTTCAATGTCACTTTTGGCCAAAAAATGTTACTCATCTTTAGGATTCATCCAAACGCTTAAGAATTTTTACCTAGAAGAGACAATGACTCTCTTAAATGGATTTTGGTCACACGAGGAGAAACTCATAGGTGTGGAGCATTCATATGGTCACAAGATAAAGATATTGCACAATTTGTACGATCATGAGGGATTTTCCAAAAGGAAAAAGTGCATAAAACACATTTGTATGATTACAAGGGTCTATGAAAAAATTAAAATAGAGAAAACATGTTCATATGACCACGTGAAAGATGAGAATGAAGAAAAAAGCATGAGCAGAGATGAAATTCATGTACTCAAATAGATTTAGGTTGGAGAAAATACACAGTAAAAAAATAGTGAAGAAATTTGCATTCGTATAATGAAAGAGGGAGAAATAACATCCATAGGGTTGTGTGAATGACAGGAAAAACCCCTATAAATCCACATGGCCATAGGAGGACCAGGTGAAAATTCAACAATGCCATAGTTGCCCCACAAAAAAAAATTGTCTTCCAAAACCCTATGTGTGAAAATAAATTAGGTTAGGTAAAAAAAATTGGCTGGTAGGGGGGATCGAAAAACAAATAGAAGTGGAAAGACACCAAACCCCAAAAAATGTATTTGGTAAAAAAATGCCAAAATATTTAGGTTAAAAAATGAATTAATTTTCTAGGCTAGACTAGGGAAATTAATTTAATTTTTGGAAAATGGAGGCCAAATATGACAAGCGAATAATTAATAATGACTTATATCCTTGTTTTGGAAACAACATGACAGAGCTAGATTTGGTAAATAGTGCACAAATATAGCAAAAAATAACTCAGATAAGGTGAAACCCTAAGAGGTTGTCTTCCCCCATGCCTTACCCCCCACCTGTGCAGGCCTAACAACATAAGCCTCCTCTTTCACTAGCTAATGCACCCTCATATCCTGTAGGCTATCAACGATATATGCAATTATTTCTTCATGCAAAAATCTTTCCTTGAAGTTACATGAATACAAATGTTCTCACAATCAAAAAATGAAAAGCATTTATGTTGGAACCTTCACAATTGTATCTTAGGTACTCTTAATCATATACTCCCACAAGTTTATTATTCATATTCAGTCTATGAATGTGTTTTCCCATAAACCCTCTAACATTACAAAAGCAAGCTATAATATTTAATAATCTAGAATCATTAAAACACTCACCTTGGAGTATTGAGCACACTATCCTTCGTCCAACAAATTCTTATCTAAATTGAAACTCTATTCAAACCTCTGTAACTAATTCTTCATCAATATTGAAGAAATACCACACTTTTGCAGGAACAACATGTTTCTGCAAGAATAAATCTATTGGAAATTAAGACAATGGAGGAATTACCAAAGAAGTTGCAAGAATTACCAAAGACATTATAGGATTAACAAGACATTGTTAAAGGAACAATTGTTGCATGAGGAATTGCGTTGTTGCGGGACTAACTCATATTTATGCAAGATTGCTACACGATAGTGTTTATCCCCAAATATGAATGCATACCTCTTATTTATGGGTTCCACTTGTTGGGAATGTCTTTTAGATAATCTGGGTTGACATCGAAGTTGAGACCAACAAATTTCTCTTCTACTCAAGCGTTATAATCAATCCCTTCCTCTTATTATCAATTTTTGGGTTCTTTTCCCAAGTCTGTAACTTTGACCATTAATGGAAGAAGTTTCCTTTACATCATGATTTTCCCATTTGCATTAGCTTCACACCTCATGGGTATACCATGACGTGGTCTATAATCTAACTTCCAAAATTGAGTTCCCATTATTCAATGCATAGCAATCTCTAATCCCACGCATGACCTCAATCTTTCACGCATATCATAAAACACTTTTGAATGTCACTTACAAGTATTTAAATCTAATCACTCATTCATACTCAGTAATATAAATAACGTAGTTATTTTTCACTTATTCACTGTCATGTACAAGTCTACATATACATTCAATACACTCAATGCAGAATCACAATGCATAGATAACAAGAAACTTTCCTTTGCCATTCATAATAAAAGACTATACAAACTCGATCCTCCTTGGCTTGGTGTACATTTTATTGGCCATCTCTCACTATGCCTGCAAGCTTACAAATAATATGAAAGGAATTTGAAGCTTATAGATTTCAAAACCCTAACTAACTCCTAAGCTATGGAAACTGACTCTTATATTCCTATAAGTGTATTTTAAGACTCCATCCAATGCTTCTACCATATGGATTCATTACAATAATTCAATATTTAAATCTAGTGACTCGTTATTTGGAGTGACACCTTACTAACTACCTTTTGAACCTTCTAACCTATACTTGTAAATTATAGCATAGTTCAACAATTTACAATGTTTTGCAAATGAAACCTACTCCTTGGGAAGATAATAAGACCCTAGGTCTAATCATCAATACAACTTTTAAATGAGGAAATATGCTCCTGTATTAGACTCCCATAGTAGAAAATATTCATGAACTCATGTTCATGTGTCTTCAATGATTGAATCATCATGGACCCCACATTTTATATTGTAACTGATCATTCATCCCTTTGTGTTGGTGTATTGTTGTGGTTGTTGTCTTCAATTCTCTAGGATTCCAAATATTATGTTGTCATTTTCCACTTTCCTTGCTGATCTAAAGCATTACAGTCAGTTATAGTTTATTGTTGGTTTCCCTTCTTGTGGTGTACCTTCTTCTGGACACTTCCATCATCAACATCCTCATTTCATCAATCAATTTGTTCAAACTATCCTCTTGGTACATATCACTTCTCTACTGAATTTTGTTGTTATTGTTATCCATTGATTGTCGCATCTCCTCTTCATCTATGCCACTGATGTATGACACTTTGATCTGATTCTCAAAATAAGATATGTATACAAACTCTGCAATCTTTATCACCTGTATCAGTTTCCAGCCATTATTCTTAGTACCTTATCTATTCCTCAAAATCTCTAAATATTTGTTTTGAATGTGGTACTTAAGGCTTAATCTCATCTTTAAGAAATAATTTAGATTCTATTTCTCTAATTATAGCTTCATGCTCATCATTTATTTTTATACTTGAAAACCTCATACCCAATTTGAAATTTGAAATTTACGTCTGTTTTGAATATTGTAAGCATAGATGCATTGCTAGGAACTTGTAATATTTTCTTCTCTTTTGTTGTCATCTCCTTTTCTCACTCGGGTTCTATCAACAAATTTTCCAGCAAACTAATATCTTCTTCACACTTCATTAGCATCTCATTTGAATTCTTATCTTTATCCTTCCTTTGAACATATCTATGAGAGAACTAATTTTTCCTACTCTCTACACCAACATGTTCTTGCAATTGAGACCCCAACACTTTCATTAGTCAACTATGTATGATATTCATCATGATTGTATTCATGAAACAATGTTTCCTCACTTAAATGAATCTCATGACACCATGATGTCTCATTTATTTTAGAACATAATGTAGGTTATGTTCATTCCCCTCCAACTCAGTGGCACTTTTCAATGGTTTTCCATCATCTCCTAAACCTACAATCATACACAAAATGTCAATTTAAAAAATATAAGGATCCCTAGCTTCATTTTATTCATCTGACAACACATTCTCATGGTGATTTGGATTTCCCATACACTCCATGAAACTTTCCGAACGTCTCTTTCTTCCTCATCTTTACCACCAGCTTCTCCTTCGCTCTTTTCTCCAAATATTGGTCCTTGCTTAGGTTCACAATAGTGAACTTCCTCTTCCAAATACTATTTTCTAAAATCAATTGCTCTAATTTTCTATTCCATAAGTAAAGAACTCAACTTGTGCCTCTTCTTCTTCATATTTTCCTTTGTTTTAAGGAAGACATTCATTCTAGGCATCAAATTCCTCATAAACAAATGAAAATAGGATGCTTGAGCATTTTCCTCACATTCCAACCTCATTGTTAGTCTTCATCATTTTCATGTAGAAGATCCATTAGCACATTAAGACATGCCTTTATCTCAACTATCTCTTTGTCAAAATTCTCATTACTCATCATGTTGTGGCTTACACTCTCATGACTGTCAATAGGCTTTTTCCTTCCCCCTTTGTAAGGTTCTTATTTCCCATGGTGAGCTGATATCAAACTTATGCAACAATCCCTCTCTATTGAATTGTTACTCAATACCTTATTAAGATTCCCCTTAGCCTAGTACTCTGGTATTTATTTGTTCCTCTTAATTATAAACTTTTCCTAAGCACTCCTTACTCTTTCGGCTACTACACCTACTTAGCTCATGTTTTTTAGAACTTTATTTGTTCTATGTCATATCTCTCCTAGTTGTCATCAATGCCACAATATCTCCCTTCACTTTAGATTTCCACTTGTTCTTTCTATCACAACTTCCAAGTTGTAATATTCTTGTCACACTTATCTCCTTTCAACTGCTACCTATCAAGAATATAAGTACACTAATATAAATTCAAAATAGTAAAACCATATACACTCACTTACCGATGTTCAAACAATTTTTCCCAACACTATATGTTTGGTTGGAATTGTCTTTAATCTACAAATCCTCTATTATAGAGATGCATGTCCTCCCTCTTCACTGTTCATAATTTTAAATTCTAACTTTGTCTTTCCTCTAAGTTCTATTCAACTGCGCTATTGGAAGTGTTACCCTGTTTACAATTTTCCTATTGCAGAATTCAATTGTCTTTCAACTTGCTTCAGAGAAAACAAACTTTGAAATTTTATCTCAAAAATATTAGTTTATTCTGTTGACTTACTCCAAGAGAATTACTATCTCTGATACCACTTGATGCAGGCCTAACACCATAAGCATGTTCTTTCACTACCTGATGCACCCTCACATTAGAGGAAATTTGGGGTGTAAAATGGACCTTATAAGAAAACGTGCCAACAATAAATTTTATGAGTTGGAATTCAGGAAAAAAATAGAATTTTAATAAAATGAGTCCACCATAATGGTTGAATTGACATATTTGTCATAAAAGAAAACTACCTTTTTTTTTTCTTCGTATTTTCGACATATCTCCGTGTGTTTTTAATCAAATTCTGAGCGGGAGAGCTCATTGGATGAGGAATTTAATTCTACATCCAACGAGTACTGACACTGCATAGTTTTGATGGACCCCGCTACCCCAAAAATAAGAAATACCTAAAAAAATGTGATGATGTCAGCATCACATTTTTCAAGTATTTCTTATTTTTGGGATAGCGGGGTCTATCAAAAGTATGCAGTGTGGGTAGTCATTGGATGTGGAATTAATTTCTGCATCCAACGAGCTCTCTTGCTCAAAATTTGAGTAAAAGCACAGGGAGATATGTTAAAAATACGAACAAATACGTAGTTTTTTTCATTCTTCCTCCAAAATTAATAACTATTATTTTATTATTTTCCTTAGGAGGACCATTTTAGACCTCTAATTTCCTCTAGTAAAATACTGTAGGTTGTTAATGATACCTAAAATTATTTCTTGATGCAAAAATATTCCCTTGAAGTTATAGGAATGCAAATTGGAATATTCACAATTGTATCTTAGGTATCCTCAATTAGATACTTTCACAAGTTTATCATTCATCTTCGTTATATGGATACATTTTACCATAAACCCTATAAACATTACAAAAGATAGTTACATGATTTAATAAGCTATAGTCATCAAAGCACTCACCTTAGATTATTGAGCACACTGCTGTACATCCAACAAATGCATATCTCTATGGAAACTCTCTTCAAACCTCTGCAACCAAATCTTCATCAATACTGCAGAAATACCATACTTCTACAGGAAAAACACGTTTCTACGGGAATAACATTGTCGAAAACCAAGAAGCTGCAAGAAAAACCAAAGATGTCGCAAAATTAGAAAGACGTTGTTACAGGAAGAATTGTTGCATGACGAATTGTGTAGTTGCAGGACTCACTTATGTTTCTGCAGGATTGCTACAGGATAGCGTTTATCCCCAAATTTGAATGCATACCTCTTATTTATGGGTTCCACTTGTTGGGAATATATTTTAGTTATTTAGGGTTGATCTCGAAATATGAGACCAACATATTTCTCTTCTACTCAAGTGTTCTAATCACACTCTATCCCTTCCTCTTCTTATCAATTTTTGGGTTCTTTACCCAAGTATGTAACTTTAATTGTTAATGGAAGAAGTTACAATTTTCCCATTTGCATTAGCTTCACACCTCATGGGTAGACCACGACTTGTTCTATATAACTTCCAAAATCGAGCTCCCATTGTTCAATGCATAGCAATATCCACGACAATATCTAAGCCCACACATGACCTCAATATTTCACGCAGATCATAATGCACTTTTGAATCTCGCTTACAGGAATTTAAACCCCATCACCATTCATACTTAGACATACAAATAATATAGTTACTTTGCAATTACTCAAGATCATGTACACATATGCATATACATTCAAAACACTCAATGCAAAATCACAATACCACAAATAACATGAAACTTTCCTTTACCATTCATAATAAAATAATAAAATATTGTACAAACTCGATCCTCCTTGGCCCGATTTACATTTTATTGGCCATCTCTCACTATGCCCACATGATTACAAATAATATAAAAGGAATTTGAAGCTTCTATATTTCAAAACCCTAACTAACTCCTAAGCTATGGAGACTGATATTTTATATAAAATAGTTATTTTAAGACTCCATTGAATACTGCTACAATATGGATTTGTTACCATAATTCAATACTTAATTCTAGTGACTCATTATTTGGAGTGACGCCTCACTAACTACCTTCTGAACCTTCTAACCTATATTTATGCCGATAGGCGTCTATCAATAGTATTTTGGGGATGGATTGCTTGAGCGGATCATCAAGATCCTGCAAATCCCACCAAGTGGATGCTCCAGATCATCCCAATCGTCTGATCTTTTAACATATGAGTTAGGAGTTTGTTAACAGCTGAGGAACGAGTCGTTATCCAGCTGTGGACTCGTGGAGCATTCGCTGGAGCATTCACTGGAGTCATGGAGCATTCCCTGGAGTCGTGGAGGAATCTCTTAGCCGCCAAAGGTCTATTAGGAGACGTGAGGAGACATGGCGGTGGAAGAGATAAGCACGGACGAGATCCCAAAGATACAGTTTCCAAAACCCACAGATAGAGTTTCGAAAACCCAGTTTCCCCATTCCTGTGCAGTCCTGGAGCGTTTGCCGATTCGTCTTTGGAGCATTCGCTGGTCACTGGAGCATTCACCGGTTGCTAGAGCATTCGCGGATTCGCCTGTGCAGTAGAGGTAACCCTGCTATGAAGAAATCTTGGAATTTATATTGTGGAAACCTGCTACCAATTTTTTTTTTTAAAATGTTGCCTTTTCCCTTATGGAATTAGAATAGACTCTTTAAAACATTTACAATAGGACACTGTATAGTTTTGGACAGACAAATCTATATATTAGATTGAGCGGCTCTGCAATACTCACCTTGGTTCCAGCGTTTTTCCTTCTGCAAAATAATTTTCCGTCATCATTCATGTGGTTTTTGCATAGTCATCATCGGTCTCCTCCACCGTTCATTGTATCCCGCCAACCTTCTCCTGCAACTTCTCTCTGTGTCGTCCATTTCTGCTATGCCATTGCCTTCACTTTTCACAGAACCCTCAGCCAAAGGATTCTGATGAATCTTGACATCTAGAGGAAACTGTGCCTTATGATTGCCTGAAAAACTCCCGTCGTTGATGACTTGAGTAAAATTACCAGCAGCCATGAGAGTCTCAGACAGGGGCGAGGACTCAAGAACCATGTGCGTCCCACGGAATAACTCCTTTCCCAATATTATAACCCTCTTTTGAACAAACCCATTCAGCAATGGGTAATCTGTCATACCTATCCCAGGCGGGAGTAGCAGGCAGTGTAGCGGGTTGGATATTATAACCCTCTTCTAAACAAACCCACTGGCGTCTGCTTCTCAAAATTGTGTTTTATTAAGACACGTTTTAATGCACGTTACTTACCTATAGTTTATACATAGCTATTCATTATATTATTTAGCAGTGGTTCATTTTCAGATGCGTTGTGGTAATGGATTTGGAAGATACCTTCATATTCTTTCAAATTTCTCAAATTAAATTTCTATAAAAGAAAATTTGTGTCTCATATTGAGTGAGTTTTGTGAAGTATGCTTAAAGTAGTTGAGGGTTCCATGTCTATTGGATGTGTAGAATCTACAATTTAAAGTATTATATGTAGTTATTATAGTTTTCTTTATGGCTTAAATCATTTTTTTCCCAAAGTAAAGTTATTTAAATTGAAGATGACATGGAGGCTTATAATGATCAAAGTTTACAGACTAATTCGGTTAACACCATTAACGTACTCAGTGAGATGACTCCGGTGACATCATGCCCAGAAAATTTGAAGAAATTAATTAACCGGATCACCTTTGTCTTTGGTTTTCGTGACCAATTTAGGTTTTACATCCATTAACGGAACTTTCCATATTTCTTATAGAATATATATAAAATTAAAATTGTACAGAATTATGTGTGACAACTTCCATAATTGACATAGCATCAGACATAATATTGGACTTAATTATGTGATTCTTTTAGCGAATTCTATTTTTAGTTTTAGTTTTGAAATATAGCATTTCCATTCATTTTACAGGAAAGTAGTGATGGTCATTATTTTATGTAAACTTAACAGGAAAGGATTCAAATTCGAGTCAATTTTGAAATCTATAGAAATGAATTTTGAAGGTACTGTCATTATTCAGATTTTGAAATACACAGCGCCGGCTCCAGATTTTGAAATCTACTTAGGTAATTGAACTTGGAAACATGCAAACAAGTCATCACCTCCATATTCAATTGACAATGCCCTCCCAGATCGCATTAGATCTTGTCATTTAAAGACGCTGTTACGGGTCGAAATGACAAAACTTACAAACCTTATTTTAAATGACTTGCAAATCAACAAGCCTCCAACAAGTTTCCCCTCGCCAACAGTCTACGAGGTCACCCGCCGTCAATCGGTAACCCTGCTGACAGAGCCACTAATAATCATCTCGTCCAGGAACAATGCCCTGCCAGATCGCATTAGATCTTGTCATTTAAAAGGACAACAGTGAGCAAACGATGAGTCTATCTGAGTTAAATACAGATCTTAATACAGAACATAAAAATAAAAATCTAACTTATGTTTCAACAGAGAGAGGTTGGAAGATACAAATTTGCAAAGAAAACAACCATAAAAATATCTAAAAATATCACCAAAACATCTCTGCTACAACAAAAAGCATAATTAGAGTGTAGTTTTAATATAGTATAGTATAATAAACAAAGGGAATAATAAAGTGTGATAATTTAAAAAATTAATACAATTACTACAATATCATAATAATCCGATATTATATAATTATCAAATCCTGCTGTAATAGAGTTCATATAATTGTTTTTATCTTTGGAATAAAATAATTCTATTTTTTCATGTTGTTTCTAACCATTTTATTTTTGGTGTTAATTAGAGTTAGTGATAATCCTAAAGCATTGAAATACTTATAATTTGTTTTATGTAAATGAGTGTATGTATAAATTATTTTAGGGTTCTCTACTTTTTCATAATGACCCTTATGAATCAATTTTGATAGTAACCCTTCTTTATGAACCAAGGCATTTAGAATTTTAATATATTATAAAGTATGTATTTTAAAAATACTATTAAGTTAGTTTATACAGATTAACATGAAATAAAACATACAAACTATGAAATTAGCTATATAACTAACATAATGTCAATAAATATATGAAATAAAACATGCAAAACTATGAAGTTAGCCAATATAACTAATAAAATGCCAGTGTTAAAAAAACTTAAAAACAAACAATATGCATCAACATAGTATTTATATAAATTAAAATATACATAATTTTATAGAAGAACATTTATTATCTACTATTAAATACACATTAATTATTCTCAATTTTTAACTTATTATTAAACCCTACTTTAATACCATTCATATAATATTATATAATGTATCAAATAACTTAGAATATTATAAAAAATTAATACAATTACTACAATATTATAATAATCCGATATTATATAATTAGCAAATCCTGCTGTAATAGAGTTCATATAATTGTTTTTATCTTTGGAATAAAATAATTCTATTTTTTCATGTTGTTTCTAACCATTTTATTTTTGGTGTTAATTAGAGTTAGTGATAATCCTAAAGCATTGAAATACCATTCATATAATATTATATAATGTATCAAATAACTTAGCTTATAAAAAAAAATTAATACAATTACTACAATATTATAATAATCTGATATTATATAATTATCAAATCCTGCTGTAATAGAGTTCATATAATATTATAAGGTACCAAAGAGATCTTTAAAACCTTTTATGAAGTTAAATAGTTGGAAAGAGGTCTTCAAAGGGTTAGATGGTTGGGTGTGTGCAAGAAGTTGAGGGACCTTTTAGATGCAATGGTAGAATGAAGTCAATCACGCTTGATCCATAAAATAGAAATCATCCCAAGCAATCCCGACCCTGCCAAGCCTAATCCCAAGGCTGCCAACATGCATGCCAATTAGGATAGTAGACAAAAACGCGCGCGTGTTTTGCTTCACTAGAACGCGCGCGCGTTTTGCTTCACTAAAACGCACTCCCGTTTTGCTTCACTAAAACGCGCTCCCGTTTTGCTTCAATAAAACGCGCTCCCGTTTTGCTTCAATAAACTTAGTACTAGAGTTATGTTTATAGGTA
>LPNX010401452.1:0-30706 GCA_001517045.1 Pseudotsuga menziesii
TCACACCACCGGTTCTAAAACATAATCAAAGATTCCAACTCTAATAAAATTTATTAAAATTTACCAAGAGACACTGCAAAACGTCCTACAAACATTGGTCCTTCTATCTTTGCCTTGCTGTTCAAGGTTTTACTACAAGCACTTTCATTTTTATTTTACCGCAAGCACTCCAACACTTCACTTTCAGTTTCATTTACTTTCTGTTCTGTAATTGCTGATGTGATGAATACTTAACAACTTGAAGTCCTTTCATTTTTCATTTACTGAATTTCATTTAAGGCATTTTCCTTGTGCTATCTCTTAACTGTAACTATCTTACTTGTTTATTTGTTTATATTGATAAATTTAATTCATCTGTACATTGCTTAGATACCTTGATTTGTTATTGTTTGTAACTTGTAATATTTTGACTCCATTTAATCTAGGCACTGGTCTTGTCATTTTGTAATCTTAGTAAAAGATCCCTTTAACTAATAGTTAATAAATCTGGGACTTATTTCCCTGTAGGGACTACCCCCCTTGGCTCTGTTGGGATCTAGCATAAACGGAGGAGTTGTGGACTGTGGTGACAGTGGTCCCCAGCTCTAACTTGCCCCCAAGGACACACACAGCGGGTTGGAGACTTTCCCGTGTCATAAAGTGTGTATTAGGCGGCAACACCTTGTGAGAGGAAAAAACTCTCATAAAATGAAATAATTTTACACGATGAATTGCATACACTTTTGTTCATGCATATGGTAGTTAGTGTTCCACTGGACTCCACAAAACTGACCTGCTATTAAAATTAGTAGTTTAATGTTGCCTCACTAACATTTAATGTGACCTTTATTGCAAACATTTATTTGAGCGTTATCACTCCTACAGGTTTAAAATTATAAGCATGTGTGAAAAACAAAAGGTTAAGGTAAAGATGTTATTTTAACAGGTAAGACTAATTTGGGTTAGATCTTAAGCCGAAGATCTATCCTCTTTTGAGGACATGTCTTCAAAACAATTATGTAATATAAATACATGTTATTGTGCTGTACATGATCATCAGATTGAATTGAGGTTCTTCCTTTTTTTGTGGTTCTTGTCTTGCTTGCTCGTTTAAATCAATATATTTAATGTTTTTACATTAATAGGAAACATATGACAATAAGGAGCCCAAATTCAACCGTTTACGTTGAACTGGAAAATTTTGATTCATTTTCTATTCAAAAGATTTTTAGTCTTGCAATTCTGAGTGGATAGGATTAATAAAATCAGCTGTGAAATAATTTGCAGTTATCTCATTTGTGGAAGCAACAATATCATGACTAATATATTTCCACTTGTAATCTGCCTATGAACTTTTCTGTCTCAGTTTATATGTTGAGATGCGAATTTTGTCCTATTTCAGGAAGATAGATTACAAACATTCAAACTTCCAAGGCCAGTTTTGTGCATTGGGGGAATATTGCAGATTGAACTGCTGGGTAGAGTTCAGAAACAAGAAATGGATGGGTTATATTATATATGGTAAGTAATGAAGTTGAAGGATTGTGTCTCCTGTCATTTCATTATAGTTAGGAATTGATATGCGCAATTGAATTTGCCAGGCTTGATGTGCGTGTGAGATCCATATTGCATTTTTTTAATGTAAATCTCTATTGAAATTAGAGTGTTGGATTGATTGTTTCTGAGAAGTGATTAACTCGAAATGTATTGGATTCTCTTCTTTATTTTATATTGTCTATATAGTTGAATTTGCTAGGCTTGATGTGCCTTTGAGATCAATATTTCTTTTTTTTTAATGTAAATCTCTATTGGAATTAGAGTGTTGGATTGGCTGTTTCTGAGAAGTGATTAACTCAAAAATGTATTGGATTCTCTTTTTTTTTTTTATATTGTCTATATAGTTCATAGTGCTTGCTTAAAATATTTGGATTTGGTTTTGTTATTAACTTTGTACTCTGGTAGTGGTAGGGTCTTATTTTGCATTTTAAATAATGTGGGTTGTTTTATGGATTGCTTTTGCAGTGTGTGCCATGTTCAAGTTGTTGGAAGACCACTCTCCTGTGCATTTGATTTTGACACACTGGATGTGTTTGATTTTAAGACACAACAGCCACATGAACACTATATTCTAAGGTACTCGGGCAATCTTGAGCATCTTGATTCATTTTCAGAAGATTCTTCCAGAGGATCTTCTGAAGATGAAACTGGTGGTCCATCTGGTTGGCATGCTTTTGCAGAGCGGATAAGACAGATACGAGCTGGAAGGATTCTTTTGTGGAATCGTTCAATTCTCAATGCATTGCTGGGTAATGCAACTGTGGCAAATTTGATGCTTCCAGACATTCAGGATTCAGATGAAGACGATGGAGATGATGACGTGTTATATGACTAAGAATGCCATGCTTGAGTTCAATTTAACCCTTTACCATTTGGTATTCCTTCCAAGTTTAAGATGGACATTTGCATGTGTTTAAACTTTATGGCCTAGGAAAATTATTTGGTTTGGTTATGTACAACAGATTTGTTGTTGTTTGTCATTTTGGATTCAAGCTCTTAAATATGCTAATTGCCAGGTGATATGTTGACAGGAGAAACTACCTGTAGTCTCAGATAGATACTCAGGACATCTTTGTGATCTGAAGTCAAAAGCAATTCGTAAGAGCTATTGGGCTTCATCTTGAATGCTGTTGGCCATTATGATTATGCTTCGAGTGTCTTTGCATGGAAAATAATGCATTTTTACTGGAAAGGTTCTCCATGATTAGAAACAATTTCATGATTATCCATAGCCTAAAGTAAATTATGGATGGACAGATTCCTTGCTTATGTTGCTGCTTTGTTAAATATATAATTAGTCATATGACCTGTTCAAAATGGTTTCTGTTGTCTAGTAATCATTTTATTTATGGCTATTATTGAAGGTCCAAATTGGTC
Organism: Pseudotsuga menziesii; assembly: GCA_001517045.1. Lineage (NCBI taxonomy): Eukaryota > Viridiplantae > Streptophyta > Pinopsida > Pinales > Pinaceae > Pseudotsuga > Pseudotsuga menziesii. The sequence goes on from LPNX010401452.1 coordinate 2,914, forward strand.
TGTTTGTCACAATATTAGAACTTGATAACAGCGAGCCTCCTGTGGTTGGTGTTGAAGTTTTTATCTGAGAGATCTACTTATTAAATTAGAGAATGAATGACTATTTTGAAGGTATGCAGTTAGTTTTCTGACTTTTGGACTTTATGTTATTGAAGATATCTGCATCTTCCATGGAAAATATGCCTCCAAAAACTTCTGTAAAAGAGCAGGACAAAATTCTACAAGTAGCCGCTTTTCACACAAGCAGGAAATAAAAAATTAAAATAAGTCCTTACCTCCCTAAATTTTGGCTATTAGTTTTTCATATGAGAATATTTCAAATGGATAAAATTACTGAAACATCGATGTAGGGATTCCTATAATTTTTTAAGGCAAGGTAGACTTTAATTTTGAAAGGAGCTGACTCGTTTGGATCTTCAAGTTTGCTTTGACCAACTTAGCAGTTGTTTCAGCCGAGGGCCACAAACCCAAAAAATGCTAGTTCAGAGCAATTTGTAGCAAATTTTCATTATAATCATCAAGTGGTTTCAGATTTAAAACAATCATTGGGGCATTTGTTGGAGGGAAAGCCCTGTGATGAGCAGTAGGCAGCAGTTTCCTACCGCCCTTCTTCAGCAAAAAAGCTAGAGGTTCAACCTTAGGGACAGGAGAAAAGGACTCTATTGGGAGCAAAGATGGTCAGAAAGCACAACCCATGGAGAAAATATCTAACTGAGACAATTGAGGGAAAAAATGAAAAAACTATTACCAACACAGATTGGGGAGATATACGATGATGAAACTTCTGAATCTGAGCTGCTGGTATGAGAATATTCAGGAGAGGATTGAGCTGTTAGTATGTTACCAAAGAAAAGGAGAGAGATAATCAAAGGAAATGTGAGCCAAGTGCAAAATCCAAGCGAAACCTCTATATATGGAAAAACCTGCATAAATACTCAGACAAAGCTGAAGTAGAAGAATCAAGGGTTGAGATAAGAGGCGGCTTCCCTTTGCCATTGCTTTTAACTGCCTGTGGCCGCGCTATTCCAAACTGTAGTGACATTGCTCCCATTCCCTAACCTCGGTGGAAACAGCATTTTTTAATCTTTGATATTCTTATGAACTTTGTTGTTTAAATCAAATATTAGATCAAAGTATGCCTTTTATTCAGTTTTCATGTTTGATCTTTTTACAAAGTTTGATAGATCAAGTGTCAGGAGTAGGTTTGAGAATTTATGTTTTCAACTAGGAAACCTGGAAGGGGTGAAAGAGCAGCATAAGTTTTTGTTTTTTAGTTGAATTGTATATTGCTCTGAAACGGAGATGAGAGAAAAGTAGAATAGAGCCTTTACCTTGTTGCCTCTAAATTCGGTATAGACAACATTTCCATTTACTATAGAGCGTTACCTTGGTACCAGCATTTCCATGTACCATAGAGTTTTTACCTTGTTGTAAATTAAATATAGAAATCATACATTTATGTATGGTGCATGTGAATTTTATATAGAACTTTGATGACTGATGGCTTTTCAAACCCTTCTATTTGGACCTCCATTACTTGAGGGAGCTGCAGCAAGCTTGATGATCGTTGGATCTTGAGCTGCTCGAGATCCAATGGTCATCAAGCCTGTTGCAGCCGCATTAAATACTCTGCAGCTCAATAGACAGCTCTTGCCCATGGATCCTACCCTGTTCTTCGTTTGTTCCATCCGTGCTGCGTCTTTCTGTTGCTAACACCTTGGTAGGAAGTATCACGTAGTATAGGCAATTAAATTATGACGACTATTAAAGAGTAATCATTAGAATGAGAAAAGACAGCTCTGATGTGAGTGGGTGGTGGGTGAAGGTATACAAAGCTCTTGGTAGGAGATGCTAGGAGAAGTAGAAGGGAAGATACCATATCAAATCCCATTTTTTCGTGAGGTAAACTTGTATGTAATGAAGAGTTAAGAAGGGAGATTATTCAATTGGCACATGATGGATGTTTGGAAATTGAAATATGTTTTTTCCAATGTTGCATGGGTTCGTGTACCCAGGGGAAGGGTTCATGAACTAGCACCAGGTTCACGAACCTACGTCCTTGGTTTGTGTACGGGTTCTTGGTCGGGAAACCCAGATGAACTCAGTTTATGTGTGAAGTACCCGAGTCACTGATGGTGAAAAGAACGTTCATTTTCCTAATTGGTTTCCTCGTACTTCGCTTTTGGGTTCTCCATACCTTGATTTAGGTTTGTTGTACCTTGATATGGGTTCGTTCTGCTCAGAGGGGACGCCATACTTCTCAACGATCCAATAAAGGCTGCGATAGATCTCGACTTCCCTTATACATGCAACTCGGCCCTCGAAAAATGGCATGAGATAGCCTTGTGTAATACAGTTTTGCAGGACTAATGTTTAGCTTGGACACTACACAAACTTTGACATTTGACCAAACCACATCATATAATACATTGCCACTCCCATGCTGAGGACAAATGTTGGATTAAAGGTGTCTTGAAGACCCACGACGAGATTTGCTAGCGCCTCCTTGCTTCACATTTGCATCTTCGAATTCACAACTAATTGACTGTCTCAATTTACAGGCTGTTAGGGATTTGCTCTGTGTTGTGGGTCGCTCACAACTATATAAGATACATCGATGAGAACATATTTTCGCATTTGGTTGTTTCAGCTTAATCATTTTTGCTCTTCCGCTACAATGGATGCCAAAGTATTTGTGTCAACCATTTGAACAGATACAAGTTTAATCTTGCTCATGACACTATAGTCTAGCAACCAATCTTGTGCTCTGCATTAGAATGGACCATTGATATGATTACTTCTTTCTCTCAGCCTTGAAAACTATCAATTGTAGAAATTTCTAAATCTTTTATCTTCATGTCTTTGCTTCTCAATGGAATGTAGTATGATAATGGAATCATGATACAACTTCCACTTGATATAAAATTTTATGTTCCGATGTGAATGTTGATTCTTGAACGAACGTTGATTCTTGAATGAATGATGAATCGTTGATTATGAAGAAATATACTATACATGTGACATGTTTTTAATTTTTAATTTTTTACAACACACACACAGTGCCTTGATGAACCCAAGTACCTTGTTTCAAAAAGTGGCATCTTCGCCTCCGCACCTGTTTGTGCACCCATGTTTTCTGGCCACTTAGGTTTTTTTATTTGCTAGAGTGTTTGTAACTTACGGGACTAGCCTGTGGTCTAAGAAACTATGACCCAAAGGTACCTGAGCCGTCAAAATAATTCGGGGATCGCACTTTCTTGGGCCACACCAACCCTTAACATGGTTGGATTTTTAGGTGTCTCCCACCACCATTGAGTTTTGAACCCCCGACCACCTAACAAACCAAAACCCCTTGAATATCAATTGCCCTAGTGAGACTTGACTTCATGGAAATTGTAATGTTACGACAACGTACTTTTTTACGCAAGAACAATAGTATTTAGTGGTTGAGAAAATGATTTACATATTTATCCTTACCTTTGCTAAGGGTGATGGTGATTGGCTTCACTAGGTGTTATTATAATAGAATAACAACATAATATCTAGTAGTTAAGAAAAATGACAAGTGCCTAGGTATGATGATTCTATTGACAACTAGCATGGATGATCGATATTTTGCCCTCCAAGCACGATGTACAAACAATTGTTAGCAATAACGAGTGTTATGATTAGTTGCTAGTTTGATGGCAATACCAAGAGTATTATGATTAGTTGCTAGTGATGGAACTAGGTGTGAACATGAAAATGTAGAACATTATTGTTTGGTATGACGACGAAATTACACATTTTTTTTTCAAAATTTAAATGACAAAATTCATATTTGCTTGAAGAATTTCAATTTAAAGTAAAAATAGTGAAATTTGTTATCTTTGTGAGTGACCTCCATCAATGTCTAGATTATTAGAGATAGCAAACCATTTTCAAAAAACAAATATATGCTCACAATCTACAAATATTTCACTATTGCATCAAATATATTTTTTGATTTTTCAGATTTGAGAAATACTTTTTATTTATATTTTTATTTTGTAATGCTAGCTAATTTATTATATTAATTCAGGAAAAACTGTGTAATCCATAGTTTTGTTGGTCAGCCACATGGGAAACTCGACTAACTATAAAACATTAGGCATGTCAAAGTATCAGCCGAATTTGGTAGTAAAAAATATTAAAAGTTAGAGAGTTACGATAATTGACAAGAAACATGCTTATAGAACCAGAAACTTGAAAATCCAAGATAAAACAAAAACCTAAGGTACACTGAAATGGATACGAGAACAGACACATTTACAAGCAGGAAATCAAATGACAAATTTTTGGAAAAGTCAGATGCAATATGGTAGGGAAATTACATAGTTACACACATATATACTAAAAAATACCATGAGGCATACATAATTTAGATTACCATTCATCAATTAGATTTAGAGGTAGTCATGTCATTTCTAACTATTGAAATTAACATACTCAAATATTGTCATAAACAATATTCTTATATCATGATGCCCAAGTGTCATAGATAATCCAACCATTGTCAAGCATTCAATGATGAACATATCAACTATTTCTAAACATCGATTTCAAATCCAATAATTATTCTTGAATGTTGAATTCAAGTGTTATCACTTTTAATAAAAGAATACATCGATTACACCTCTAGAATAAGTGTTTGATTTTGTGATTAAACACAAGTTTGGAGGTAAGGTAGTGACTCGATTAAGGAGTATTTGGGTTGATCCACTAACTTACTAGACAATCAACTAGGCGAGCAAGGGTCAATTGACTAATTGATTGGCACATAAAGGTCCTAAATTTATGCGTTTGTCTATGACTTCAATTGGATATGTGGTTTACTTTTTTATGGATTACACTGTATGTGCAAGTTCACATACAATAATAGTTTAGGAGAATCCAAAACAGTCCATACCTTGGAAAACAACCTTATTAAACTTCTTTTGACAAAGGAAGGAGAGAACATCATAGTATAGTCTATAGCTTGGAAAACAACCTTGTTAAACTTTTTTTGACAAAGGAAGGAGAGAACATCATAGTATAGTCTAGATTGCAATGTGTTTTTTAAATGAATCTTCTCTACAAAGGGCATATTATATTTATCTAGCCTTTTAACTGAAGTCTTTTGAATAAAATGTCACAATTTCAATTATACCATTGATGCAACATGTTAACCTTGAAAATTTTGGTATGTTGCATTACATGTGGCCTAACATTAACCTCTATAAACGATTCTAGGTTCCATCTTTTGTTTGTTTCCCAAGTTTATCATTTAATGAACTTCAGATACATAATGTCGACACATGTTACTATTGAGTTGTGTGTGTCATTGTTAGGAGGTTGTTTTGTTTCACTCTCAATCATAGTACATGATCAACGAAAAACATGGGTGAATGAGTCTATTGTTATCTTTTATTTGGAAATTAATCTCAATAAAAATATATCCTTTAATTGTAAATCTTTAAGTCCTTCACCCCTTGCCCCCCACCTTTTTTTGTTCTATTTTATTATTATTACTAATTCACTATGAAATCACGATAGACACAACATGTTAACCTTGCAAAATTGTGTATGTTACATTACATGTGGTCTGACATTAACCTTTGAAAAGGACTCTAGGTTCCACATTTTTGTTTGTTTTTAAATTTATAACATAATGTACTTTGGATGCATAATGTTGGCAGATGTTACTTTTGAGTTGTCTATGTCACTATTAGTAGGTTGCTTTGTTCCACCCTCAATTTTCAAATAACATGATCAACTAAAAACAAGGGTAGATGAATCTAATATTATCTTTTAATTGGAAATTATATTCCTGAATAAAAACATATTTTTAATTGAAAAATAAATTCTTTAATTAAAACATTATTATTGAAGTGTAATTTTTTTTAATAAAACTTCATTATTGGGTTATTTTTTCACTAAAACGTTGTGTAACAGACAAGATCAAATTCAAAATGTCACAAATTTAGTTGGAAGGGCAGAGATGAAATGAAATGAAATTCCAACACTATTTGCTAGTCAATCGATTCAGAGGAATACTTTTCATTACTTTTGATATAGAGTAAAAAGAGAGTTTGATTTGACACATTTATGTGGGCATTGATTTTAGGTTTAATGTGCTCATTACTAGGAATACTAAGAAAGTCCTTTTCAACAAGACAACTTGAGCAATTGCACTATGTTCACTATGTTCTTTGCTATTTTTGGTATTATGATTTTGATGGTTCTAAATTGTCACTGTAAGGGATATTGGGAACAATGAAAATTTTAAGTAAAAGTTTAGAACAAAGTTGTTGAAAATACCAGTTCTTAATGAAAATCTACAATATTTTTATTGTTATAGGCTATATTGAAAGATGAATGCACTAGTGGCAAGTCCAATGGATGAATTTTGACAGGTGTTTTTGCTTGTTAAAGTTGCGGGCTTTGAAAAATGAAATAGACTTCATTGTTTTAGTTGACCAAAAACTTTTGGTGGAGATTATGTTCTGGTTGAGAGTTTGCATATTTTTGAAAAATGAATTAGGCGATTGCTCTGGTTTACCAAATTTTTTTGGAGTGCTTGAGTTATGAATTGGCTGGGAGACTTCTTCGCAAATATAGTAACCTTGGATTAAGTTAAGCACTTAACGAAGAGTTGAAATTAACCATATAAAACTCTTTGCCAAGAGTTTAAATCAACTCTAAATCAAGAGTTCAATTCAAACCCATCCTGAGAATATTTTCAAGTCGACATAATCTAATTTATGAATGATAATATCCTCTCTTCTTTTTAGGTGATTCTACATGAATGAGTATATATATATATATAATTTTTTTTTTTCTAGAGAAAAAAACCTTTATATATATATATATATATATATATATATGACATTGGGTTAATTGTTTTTCAACAAGTGTGGATATTAGAATTTGGTTTATCACTTGTTGAATTTGTAAGTATCACTTGTGATGTTTTGAATTTTGGGAGATTGGAATGTGGCTTCTTACTAGTGGAATTTTGAAATTAGATTTCATGTTTCTAATTGTTTGAACATGGGATATGAAAGTAATCTCAAAAAATATGATTACAAGATAATTGATATTAGATTAAAGAAACGAGGAAATTAAGGTTACATGAAAAACAAAGAGAATGAAATTGATGCAAATGATGTCTACATAGGGTATATTTGGTGTCTAAAATGAGCCTTGTAAGAAAAAGAGTCATTGATGAGTTGGAATTCAAGAATCAATAGAATTTCAAGAAAAATATTCAACCATAAAAAATAGTTTTTTTTCATTTGCATATTCAACTTATCTCCTTGTGGTTTTACTCAAATTTCAAGCGAGAGAATTCGTTTGATGTGGAATTCAATTCCCCATCCAACAAGTACCCACAATGTATACTTTTGATGGACCCCACCTCACAAAAAACGATAAATACATAAAAAATAAAACTGTGTTAATTTTGTTCAATTTATATATTTTTTGGGATGATATTGTGCAATTCATAAAAGTTAATTGATAGTTGTAGCAACATCCACTTTGAACACAACTTTGTGGAGAATTTGGATGCAACAATTCAAGAAATTGAAAATGTGATGATCAAAAATAATTTCAAAGGTAAATAAGTGATAGCATTGTTGAGCAAGGTTGTCATTGATAAAAAACCATTAATGACAAAGTATGATGACATGGCAAGGACATGATAGTTTGGAAAGAAGAACCAAATGACCCATTCTCTGGTCATTTGTGGCTTTATGGGGTTATAGAACCCTTAGATGGTTTGTTGTCCCATGCTCCCACTTGATTACAACAAGATGGTGGTTTGATTGCCCTTGGATATTGTATGTAACCCCGAGATCATGGACACATACGATGGAACCCAATAAGTCCGTGAACTAACTAAATGATGAAGACATGGCATACAAGTGAAGGTTTGGGCATTGGAACCCACACATCGTTGTATGTTGGATCTTGGACCCTTGCATATGGTGGCTTGATATGCATACTCTTACTCTTGATAAAGAACTCATGAAGATCATGAATATGGTGTCTGAAGAAATTCTTGAAACTCTTGAAGCATGTGATGATGATCCACTCACACTCTTGCATGTGGTAAATAAGATTAAAAAATATATATGTATATATATACTTAAAGAATATGACGTAGATAGTTGTGAAGCCATCTAACAACAAAAGGAAAGTCCCCCATATTTAATGGAAATAAATGAAACAATTAATGTGGTGAAGTCTTACAAGGTCAACCCTAAATAATATGCCAAATAAAGACTTGAAGCAAGGCAAATATTTGAATATATGATGTAGAAACTTGAAGTTTGAAATCAAGTCGGCTCGACAAATTAGTCAAAAAGAAAATTAAAAAATAAATTAATTTTATCTTATGACAGGTCGGCTCCAAATCATAATTGAAAACCTATATAAATACCCAGTGACACTTCATTCAAAAACAAAATCGCGAGAGCTCTGAAATAGCGAGATGCTTGAGGAAAATTCGGTGGTGCTCTGAGATTTTCGGGAGTGCTGGTGTAGCTGCAACATTATGTTTGTACAATATCCTTTGTATCTGATTTTTGGGCTTGAAGAATTTCGGTGGTAATGAAGTTGCTCTGAGACAGCCACACGAAGAGATGAGTAGACTTTGAAGGGATGAGCAGCACACTGGAAGACTTGATGACAATGGGCATGAGAAAACACTTGTCATGAGAGATACTTGACATGAGGAGATGAGTGGTCTTAGATGACATAAAACAGTTAACATGATCCGAGACATAATATTAACATCATCAGAGATCCAGTGACGGTGATGTGATGATGATGTCTATGGAGTGAATACAGTGATAGGTTGGCTTAGAGAAAGGTTTTGGTAAACCCTTGATGACTTGAGTGAACCTAGAAAATTTTTGTACAAATAGTTGCAGACTTGACATGATTATCAGAGGATGATAGGCATTTGACATATGCAGAAAATTGAAGACATGAACAACTTGACATGAAAATGACATATTAGTGGACAAGTTGATTTGATGTGAATGTGATATTTGTATGAGCAGAAATTGATGACATGAATGTGGAAAGGATGATGCTTGAGCAATACATAGATGATTGGCTTGACAAGTTGAGATATGTTTAACATGCAGGTAACTTGGTATGGTCAATGAAAAATAGGAAGATGAAAAGCAGTATTTGAATGAGTGGAAGAACGAATGTGAAGGAAAGCTGGGTCTTGCAACCTCTTTCTTAGTTTGATCTAAGAAAAACCAAGCAGTGTCTTGGCATAGAAGTTGGTGCTTCTCAGTTAGTTGAGGTTGATGCAGACCCCAAGGTGGTGGCCTTCAATGTAATCAATATCAAATTTGACATAATAAAGTTTACAAGTTTATCTTATGAAGTGTATCTTGTGATGTGATTGATTAATGTTGCTGAAACTCGATTGTATACATATGATGATCTTTTTTTAAATATTTGAAGAAGTGAAGTTGGTAAAAAGTGTTGGCCCACTGATTCACCCCCCCTCTTAGTGTGCCATTGCGTATAACAAGCAACAAGCTCAAATTATTGGACATGTGTTGTGCTCTTTGTAGGTTCCTAGAGCAAAAGGGGTCTCCAGGGACAATGGGGGAGTGATCACCCCTCGACTAGGGGTGCAAAGACCTAAAAAGAAAATGTTGGATCTATTTGGTGCTTCTTTGACCAATGATTTTTTAGTGCATCGTAAACTATTTCAGTTAAGAAATTATAGTTGTAAACTAATCTGCATTAAAAAATCGGGGTTTTGGATGCTATTAGTATATTCTAAAAAATGAAGATAATACAATGAGATAGAGAGATGAACAACTCTCAGTGAGGCCGATTTTTTTGGTTACGAGTTTCCAGGGTAAATCTTTGTATATTGTTTCAGTGTCATTGTTATTTCTTGTGTTTTTGGTTCTATTGTCATGGTTTTTTTTGCATAGGTTTTTCAAAATATTCAATAATATTACGAGGATATTGGCTTCAAGGGGATGCCTTTGTTATTAGGGTTTAACTTATTTTGTGATGAGCAAGGGTATCTTGGGCTATGATAAATCTGTGTTTTGGGAGCTTTGTGTAGTGACTCTCATGTGAAGAAAATGATGAGCATTTCAGAAATAGAAGTAGAGAAGTTTAGTGACTAGAGATTTGAGTTATCAAAATTAAAGATGGAAAGAAAAAACAAGAAGCACAATTTGACTCTACCTCTTAGATTTAGTGTTGTTGAACATCTTTGGAGAAGACAATGCAAAGAAGTTGTGGGGCAAGTTAGGGACTTTGTATGAGGCAAAGTATTTAGTAAACAAGTTATCTATTTAAAAGAAGTTGTATCATCTTAGGATGGAGGATGGGGATCATGTGGTAAATCTCTAAATGTCTTTAATGTTACTCGTGGGTTACTCCCATGGTGTTTAAACCATGTGTCAGGTGCTCCATGATATTTGAGGTATATGGTGCATGCCTTAGCCCTTGGATGGTCCAAGATGGATTGTAACATGAGATATTGTATGTGATGGATATGTATAGTTGAGATAGCTTGTTCATGGATGCTTAACCTCGATATGGTGATTCCTTGTCTTTCTTACCTTGGGCATTGGAGGTCCTTTGGTAGTTTGGTGGATGCCCTTCATTGATGCCTCGTGTATGAGCCATTTACTAGGGAGTGCCCTTCAAGGAATGTGGAACCTTTTGCATCATGGAGGTTTTAAAGTCCTAGTTGGCAAGTGGTAGCTTGGTTTCTTGTTCAGAGGATTGGAGATTGCTTAGGGACATATGTGTTAAGTTTTCTATGCTGCCATAAATTAAGTCCTAACTTGATAAGCATTTAATACATTTTCACAATAACAACATAAAGAGGATTACTGAAAGAAACACAATCACAAGGTATACAATTATTTCCCTTGGGAAACCCTAAAGGGAAAAACCCAACAAAAATTCCTCAATATAGATTACTAGAATGAAATGACCAAAGAACAATGTCTCATAGAGAGAGAGACCAAACCCCAAGCATAAGAGCCCGTTATATAAATAATATACATTAGTACCTTAATGATCTACCTAGGAGACATAATCATTTGCCTTATGCTTACATTCTATGGTCTAACTTTGGTTATACTGATCAATACTGGTCAAATAGGTGATTCTGGCTCATTAATTGCAGTTGAGGCACTCTAGTTTGAACATCCTGACATTTCAGACTGTGCATTAATTATAAACCATTTCAAGCTTTGACTAGGGGCGTTAGTGTGTGTGAATGTGGATTTTTGTGGTCTCCTTGGCATTTATTTGTCTCCTAGAGATTCCTCCACTCACCCATGCACTCTCCCATGCTTTCCTTCCCTCATTTATGACCCAGGAATGCTTCTGACCTATTCACACATGTTCACACATGGTTTCATGAATGTTTGGTTAGGTTTGGGAGCCTATTGGTCAACCTAGGGGGGTTTAGGGGTCAAATCCTAGCTTGACACTTGTATGCATTCACATGGGATCCAAGGGCTCACAAATTTTCCCCAATGTATTATAAATGTGTACCATAACATCTACAAGATGTACTGTATAATAATATGATCAGTGATTAGCACTATTCACATTGCTATTCCAGCTATTTTTAGTCTCTTTGTTTTCTCTTGCATATTTTGTCAAACACTTTGATGGTGAATATTGTTCTAGCTCCTAGATCTACTTGAGAAGTAATTCTCATAAAGCCAAACACCAAAGACACTAGTCCTCCTCCTTCTTTCTCTCTCTTGCGCAATACAAGTGTGAGTGAGTGTGTATAAATATGGGAGGGTGCCTCCCTATTTATACTAGTTTCCCAACTGGCATTTTACCCTAACTTGGACAACCTATATAATTGACAAGGCCAATCTACCTAGGAAAACTCACACTAATAATTATATTCTTCTTTTTTGGGTACTATTGACTCGACTTACAACGGAGGGTTTACCTCATGACTTTTACATTAGTGACATCTCTCGAAGGAGGAATAATAATAATGGAAAGTAGAAGTAGATTATTCTTTGAAGTTACATTATTTAAACACACCCCCTTAACAAGAAGGGTATTCTACTAACATCAACAACAACTGGTTTGGCTCTACACAACATCATCAGAAGGAGAGAGGAGGCATCATCAACATCATCTTTTGGAACATTATCTGCTACATCTATAGATCATTGAGAGTTTTGAACATCATCATCATCTACAACATGAAGCTGGAGTATCATCATCGACAACATGGAATTGTGGCATCATCATCTGCAACATGGAACTGGAACATCATCAACAACATGGAATTGGAACATAATCAACAACATGGAGTTGGAGCATCATCATGTGCAACATGGAATTGGGGCATCACCTACAACATCATCATCATCTGCTGGAAAATCATCATATGCAGCATGGCGTTGGAGCATCATGATTTGCATCATAGAATTGGATCATCACCTGCAGCATGGAGCTGGAGCATCAACATCATCTGCTGGAACATCATCAACAACATGGAGTTGTAGCATCATCATCTACAACATGGAACTAGGGAATCACCTGTAGCATGGAGCTGGAGCATCATCATCATCTGTTGGAACATCATCATATGCAACATAGAGTTGGAGCATCATCATCTGTAACATGGAACTGGATCATCACCTGCAACATGGAGCTAGAGCATCATCATGATCTGCATCAACATAGAACTACTGGAACATCATCATCATCATCTACATCAAAATATAACTACTGGAACATCATCATCATCGTATTCAGTTTAGAGTTGAAGTATCGAAATCTTCAGTATAAAAACTGATGCATCACTAACAACGACAACACGAGGTTGGCTCATCAACATAAAGATGGAATAACAACAACAACGACAACATGAGGTTGTCTCATCAACATAAAGTTGGAATAACAACAATGACAACACGAGGCTGACTCATCAACATAAAGATGGAATAACAACAACAACATGAGGCTGACTCATCGACATAAAGCTAGAATAACAACGATGACATCATGAGTCTGTTGTCATCATAAAGCTGGAATAACAACAACAACAACAACACGAGGTTGGCTCATCAGCATAAAGATGGAATAACAACAACAACATGTGACATGAATAACAAAATCATCATCAACAACTCAAGGATGGAGTAACATCGTCTATGGCAGGTGTAACAACAACCAACATGAACCTTCCTTTTGGAATTACGGGATCATGGACAACAAATATGTGGTACTCAAACAATCCTTCCTTTTGGAATTACAGGATCAAGTATTTACTGAGCTACCAATACTTATCATAGCTAACACATACATACACATGAGGATCCTTCCGTTCAGAATTACAGGATCAAGTCCACCACTAACATATTGGACAATCCTTCCTTTCAGAATTACAAGATCAAGTCCACCAACATCCTGGACAATCCTTCCTTTCGGAATTACAAGATCAAGTCCACCAACATCCTAGACGATCCTTCCTTTCAAAATTATGGGATCAAGTCCACCAACATTCTGGACGATCCTTCTTTTCATAATTTACGCGATCAAGTCCATCAAGATCAACATTTAAGACAATCCTTCATTTCGTAATTACGGGATCAAGTCTAAGCATGATTAGTCCCAACATCTTGGACGATCCTTCCTTTCGGAATTACAGGATCAATTCCAATCACATCAATATTTAAGTCGATCCTTCCTTTCAAAATTACGAGATCAAGTCTAAGGATGATTAGTCCCAACATCTTGGACGATCCTTCCTTTTGGAATTATGGGAGCAAGTCAACTCACATCAATATTTAAGATGATCCTTCCTTTAAGAATTATGGGATAAAGTCTAAGAATGTTTAGTTCCAGCATCTTGGACGATCCTTCCTTTTGGAATTGCGGGATCAATTCCACTCACATCAACATTTAAGATGATCCTTCTTTTCATAATTATGGGATCAAGTCTAAGGATGATTATTCCCAACCTCTTGTATGATGATCATTCCTTTCGGAATTACGGGATCAAGTCCACTCACATCAACATTTAAGACGATCCTTCCTTTCAAAATTATGGCATCAATTCTAAGGATGATTAATCCCAACTGAGATACCTTATGCGATTAGGATACCATAGTATCATCAATACTACTCCCCCTTTCGAGGGAAGTCCTTAATGTCAACACCAAGCTTGTCGTGGAAGTGTTCAAACTTCACGCAAGAGAGAGGCTTAGTCAACACATATGCAACCTTGTCATCTGTTGTCACATATTGGAGCTTTATAGCTCCCTTCTACACCATGTCACGAATGTAGAAGTACTGGATTTATATGTGCTTAGTATTATCATGGAACATGGGGTTCTTTGTCATCGTCATGTAGCTTTGGTTATCACATAGAATCACAGTAGCATCCATATACAGATCAAATAGATATGACAACAACTTCTGAAGCCATATGGGTTCACAACTGGCAGAACAAGATGCAATATATTTCGCTTATGCGGTGCTGAGATCAACATTGGATTACTTCCCATTTAACCATGAGATCATGGTTGACCCTAGACTAAAACATCCTACCGAAGTGCTCTTTCTATCTGAGACACTTCCTACCCAATATGAATCTGTATAACCATACAGTCTGAAGTCATGGTCTCTAGTATAACTGAGACCATAGTCTACTGTACCTTTCATCACATGCTTTGCAGCTATCAGGTGGACATGTTTAGGCTCAACTAGATACTAACTTAAGGTGTTCACAACAAAGCATATATCTGGCCGGGTATTTGTCAGATACATCAATGAACCAATGATATGTTTGTATAGTGTCACATCCACTAATTCTGACAAATCATCAACCAAAAAATTCAAGTGTGCATCCATGGCGCGGCCATGGCTTTACATTCCCACATGTCAAACCTTTTTCAGGATTTCCACTGCATAGTTCCCTTGGTTAAGGAATATTCCTTATGGGCTCTTCCATACTTCAAGACCTAGAAAATAGTGCATCAATCCAATGTATTTCATCTCAAATTTTGCAGTGAGCTTCTTCTTACACTTTGAGATTTGCTTCTCATTACCTGTCAGTAATAAATCATCCACATACAACAACAATATGATAGGTTCATCATCCATAACCTTGAAGTAAATCTTAGGATCAACCTTACTTTTGGTAAAACCCAAGATTTTCTGAAAACTATCAATTCTTCCATACCAATGTCTTGGAAATTGCTTCAATCCATACATAGCCTTCTTCAGTTTACAGACATGTGTCCTTCTGTCTTTGACTTCAAAACCTCATGGTTGTTCTATGTACACATCTTCTTCAATAACATCATTTAGGAAGGTTGTTTTCAAATCCATCTGCTGTAACTTCCATTTTGTCTTGGCTGCCAGTGCCATGATGGTTTTGATAGAAGTGTACCTTGCTATAGGAGAAAATGTCTCTTCATAATCGATTCCTTCCTTTTGAGAGAATCCATGGGCCATAAATCTGGCTTTGTACTTCTCAATATTTCTATCGGTTGTACGTTTTATCTTGTAGATCCATTTGGAAGACACCACACTTTTACCTTGTGGTTTGGGAACTACTTCCCACACATCATTCTTCATTATGGATTGGTATTCTTCTGTCATGGCTTCTACCCATTCTTTGTTTTGAACAGTTGCTTCAAAACAAGTAGGCTCTTTTTCTACAAGATCACACATCAAAGCCACATAACTAGGAAATGGATTTGGCTTCTTTCTCTACCTTGTGGATCCATCTGGAGCACCATAACTTTCTTCTTCTTAAATAATCTCACAAGCCCAAGCTGGCTTTCTCTTGTGGGAGATATTCATGTGGGGAGGTTCTTGGGGATCCAACATATCATATTCTTCCAGAGTCTTATCACCAGGAGAAGGTGCAACTTCTTTCATCGGTTCTGCATCTCTGGGAGCTACAACTTCTTCATATGTTTCTTCAAGTTGGCACTTTCTTGAATTCTTGAGAGTTGTATCTTCATAAAAGGTTACATCCTTTACATATTCCTTCGTGATCAATATTTAGGTTTGGTATACCTCTGATTACCTTTCTCACATGTGTAGGGATTTATAGTTTATGTGAGCAAGTCTTATATGCCATAGTTAACATGGAATTGTCGTATCATGAATCAATGCTGCTTCTGAGTGACTTTTTAGTTTATATAGGCCACCTTCTTCTGTCCCAATGATAGATACATCTTCTAAAGAACATATTATTCAACTTCTTCTTTTGCTAACTTCTTGGGAGGCTCTTCTTCTTCTTCGACTAAGTGAGCATGATGTATTTTTTTATTCTTCCTCTTATATTCTTCTTTCTTTGTTGGACAATTTATGGCAATGTGTCCTATCTTATCACAATAGTAACACTGATAAGAGGATAAATATTTCTGCTTTTAATATCCCTTTTATTCTTTTGAAACTTCTTAGGATGATAAGATCCCTTATGAGTTTCCTTCTTGAAATGATGTTTTCCTTTTCTTCTTCAAGTATGAGTAGCTAGAGCATGGTCATCATCTCTATGTAGTGCTTCTCGGTTAGATACTCTAGCTTCCTCTTGGACGCATTCTTCCCATAGGACATCAAATTTTAGGATTTCCTTCCTTGCACAGATTGTCTGGATGAAGGAGTGCCATGGTCTTGTAAGACCATTGAGAGCGGTCATTACTAGTTCAATTTCATTAATCTTGTCTTCAATTGTTTCTAGTTGTTCTTTGAATTGAGAGACCCTTGTGAAGTATTCGTGGATAGATTCACCCTTGCTCATATTTGTACTTTTGAGTTGGGATCTTAGGTTCATATTTCAGTTGATCTTTCTTCCTTCATACATTCCTGATAGGGCATCAAACATCTCATTAGGTGTATCCTTGCAGGATACTTGAGGAATCAAGTGATCATTGATAGAATCTTCTACAATCCTCTTGGCTCTAATCATGACTTTCTTGTACTTTTACTTTGCTTCATCTCCTTTGGGATCAAGCACAAATTCCTTGATAAACTTTACAAGATCATTCTCTTCTAGAATGAGTCATATTCTGTATTTCTAAGCACGAAAGTTTTCTATGTCTTCCAACTTGCCATAAAGTTTAGTGCTTGGAGACATCTTGTCTTGGAGATCATAAAATGACAAAAAATGGAATTTCTCAAAAATGAAAATTGTACTCACCAAAAGATGCACTTGACTGAGGCAAGTATGCTGGTATATTCAGTTTATGAAGAATCCAAACTCTAACCCTTGAATTTGGACTTGCAAGATTTTGGACTGCAATTTCTGGTTCCAAGCCAAACTAAGGCTTGACTTTCCGGAGGATATTCCCATTGAAAAAATTCAATATTGGTGCCAAAATATGCGCTTACGATGGGTGCACTTTCCTATGTCACCTGCACTCAAAAATTCCACTTTAGTAGAAACCCTAATTTTCTTGTCCTGAGAAGGAGAGAGAGATTTACCTCATGAAAGCTGCTCTTTTCAGGGTTGCTTAAGTCCTAACTTGATAAACATTTAATTTTTCACAATAACATCATAAAGAGGATCACTAAAAGAAACACAATCACAAGGTACACAACAATTTACCTGGGAAACCCTAAAGGCAAAACCCAACAAAACTTCCTTAATTTAGATTACTAGAATGCAATGACCAAAGAACAAGGTCTCATAAAGAGAGATAGACCAAAACCCAAGCATAAGATCCAAACACCAAATACACTAGTCCTCCTCTTTCTTTCTCTCTCTTGCACAATAAAAGTGTGAGTGAGTGTGTATAAATGAGGGAGGGCTCCTCCCTTTTTATACTAGTTTCCCAACTGACATTTTACCCTAACTGGGCCAACCTACCTAGGTAAACTCACAATAATAATTATATTCTTCTTTTCTGGGTACTATTGACCTGACTTACAATAGAGGGTTTACGTCATGACTTTTACATCAATGACATCTCCTGAAGGAGGGATAATAATAATAATATAAATTACAAGTAGAATATTCTTCGAAGTTACATTATTTCAACAATATGGGGCTCGAAATTGTTCTTGTTGGAGATATCTGACCTAGTGGAGTAATTTGCTTTGGAGTATAGATGGTGTTCATGGAGATTCATGATGGAGTGGTGTGGACTTGCCTTGCGTAGCTACATTACCTTGGAGTTGTAATTGTGCACGCCATCGCCTTGGGGTATGATACATATACTGAATAGTGGGCATCTTACTTGTGTTGGTTTCCAAACGTTCATGTCGATTGCTTGTAAGGGCTTGTGCCCCACATAGTATTGTTGGGCTCCCTTACCTCATATAAATAAAGGAAAGAGACAATATTTCCATTCATATAATTAACTGTACTCTTTTTTTTGTACTTAGCTTCTTAAAGGAAGTCACTAGGGTTTCCTCTTGAACCGTAGGTGGAGTTATGAAGTTTAGATCAGATGTCTTCATTTGGATTTTTCTCTTGTGACTAGGGTTTTCTCTTGTGGATGAGACGTTAGTGATTATCACTCTTCTTTCTCTTTCTTGGCTCTTTACTTGTATTTGATATCTCTCTTTCTTTGAGGTGCCATGGATTCTTGGTCTTTTTATAGTTTCTCAGAACATCTTAGAGTTGTAGTGTTAAGGTTTATTCCTTAGAAATTGGAGATTAGGGTTTTGAAAGAAAACACTACGATGGATTTGTGAAGAAGAATAGGAGAGGATATATTGCCTTGCAAATAATGTTAGATAGATTCTTGCATTTGGATCTTCTTGGTTGACCTAGAGCTTGATGATTTACCATAGATAGGGATTTTTGGATGGTCAAACTTTCGTACTAGCCTTACGAGAGGGCTATGGTATGTACTTGTACTTCATCTCGATCTTATATATAAAGTTTATGGATATCCATATCTTGTGACATTTGTAGATTTTAATTTACAATGATATTTTTTTTATTCATTTTCTATTTACAATTATTTATGTCTAATTGATTTGACATAAGTAAAAATGCGATTTGTTAAGTGATTTCACATCTAAGGAAAATATGAGCTGCAATTGTTGTTAAAATATATTTTTAGGTGTAATTTTTTGTTGATAAGTTGCCCTAGAAGGGTTGAAAACTTATGCCTTGCTTTGATATATTTTTTCCTTATATGTATTATCAATTGGTATGATACCTAGGATGACTTATGGTACGTGGCTAATTTTTTCAATTAGTTTCTAGTGATAGATAGTATATCTATGTGACTATTGACTTACGTGGTTTTATTTTCAACAGGAAAGATACTTCAAAGGCACTATGATAAGCGATGGATTTGTTCTAGTGGATTCCAATTTGTTTTTAACATGTGATAGGTGGATTATATTCTTCATATTGTATATTTTCCAACATGGATATGGATTTGGTCTCTTGCTTGTCCTCTTAATATAATGCCTAATGTTGGAATGTTTGTGGATAGTGGAGATTCGAGACATATGACATGAAAAATCATTATTTGGATAATTTCAGGTGCGAAAGGGAGACATGGATGTGGAGCTTGGTGATGATGCCACTTATCCCATGAGAGGATTTGGATCCATTTCATTTCAAATGCCTTCGAGTGATATTCTTGAGTTAGATTATATTTTGTTTGTTTATGGTTAGGAAAAGAATCTTATTTTAGTGTTTTTTATGACATATATACATTCTAGAGTTTCCTTTGAGGGACAATAATGCACCATCATAGATTGTAGACTAACTAGTTCAAGAATTTGGCTAAGAGGCGAGAGAGGGTTATCTATACAGGTTACTTGCTGATTCAATGGAACTTGTACATTCCAATGAGAGGTTGGATGAACCTTATAGTTTTGAGGCACATGTAGAACATGCATAGTGGGATGCCATGGAGATATGTTCAGAACCCATGATGGATACAATAATTGATTTTAGGGTTTGATATTTGTGACTACATCTTGTGATGTATACAATGATATTTCTATAACATACATGATAGATATTCCAACACAGTGGGAGGGTGTGGTGACCAAAGAAGTGACATTTTGTGAGGATGTGAGATCTTATAGTTCATAGGACTCTCCTTCAATGATTGCGGATAACATAGAGGTTGTTCTAGACATTAATACACATACTCAAGATGATTTAGATTCAAAGATTCAAGATGAGTGGATTCTAAGGGAGTTGAAGTGGGATTAAATGTGGATATGCTCTCACCTACTCTAGATTGTAGGAGGCCAATATGGATCACTCAAAGATTATAACATGCATGGTGAGAGACCTATAATCCATGTTGTGATCTAGGCATTGACACTTTGATTGTATCTAATGTATATGTGAGCTCTTTCAATGCATAGGGTTCTCCTTCTATGATAAGGGAGAATGTGGATATTACTAATACAGTGTCTTAGAAGCATATATGAGGATGCGTACCTCTTAAGATATATGCTAGTCATATAGCATCAATTTCTTCCATTTATGATATTTCCATTTGTACATGAGAGGAGAGGCATAATGATGTGATTGACTTCACCCATGATCCTTCAAGTTGTTCGTTGGAGGAGATGTTTGATGCCTTGATGGAGGATGATGACGAGATTGATTCTGGAATTGCAGTTGATGGGAGTGTTTTAGAGTACAGAGCTAGATATTCTAGATTATCTCAAACATGGGGATTTTAATTTGATGATACTCTTCAAAATGATATTGGGATGAGGGAGTTACTCTAGTTCAATTTATTTATGTTGATGAATTATTTGAGGTACATGAGAGGGATTCTCATGTTTAAAGGTGATGCTGACCTTCCATGATTTGATTACTATACTATAAGCCTTGTATTCAAGGATCTACTTGATCTTGTATGGATGTGATTGTCTTTGTTATCCATTGAAGTTGCCATGTGATGTTGACTTGAAGGATGATGGAATTTGGCACGTTGTTATTTTAGGGAGAAATTTCTTCATATTTACAAATGGTATTTATTCATTAATGGTCGAGATGTTGTGATAGCATGATTCAAGTGTCATTACAGTTGATAGTAATTGATTTTAGAATTGCAACCAATACATATTTTTAGATAGTAGATTTGGTAGAGATGCAAACTTGCAAAGGGAGTCAACAGGTGTCGATGTAAACAATTTCCTCGCAAGAAGGGAGTGTTAGACTTTTGGGTTACCATGAAAGTGTTTACACCATGTTTGGGGGTGTTCCATGAGATATGGGGTACATGGTGTATAATTAATCTTTGGCTGGTTCAAGATGGATTGCAACATGCGAGATGGTCAATGATGGATATGCACAGTTAAGTTAGCTTTCCCAATGGATGATTCATTTTATGATGGTGTTGGATTTAATTTATTTCCTTAGGATATAGAGATATTTTGGTAGTTTGGTGGAAAACCTTCATTGAAGCCTCATGGAGGACCCACTTACTTGTGGAGCGTCCTTTAAGGGATGTGGAATGTTTTACAGAATGGAGGAATCCATATTTGGCATGTGACAACTTGGTTTCCTATTTGGAGGATTGGATATGGCTTGGGGACGCTTGGGGATTCAATAATGTTCTTGTAGGGGGTAGTTGAATGACCCAATGGAGTACTTTAGTTTGGAATATAGACGGAGTATGCAGAGGCTTGTGATTTTGTGATGTGGAATTGTCTTGCATAACTACATCAATTTATAATTGTAATTGTGCATGGCATCACATTGGGGAATGTCATATGTACTTTAGAGTGGATGTTTCACTTGTGTTGGCATACAAAGGATCATGTAGGTTTCTTGTAAGGGATTATGCCCACATAGTATTGTTGGCCTCCCATACCTTTCATTTTTGCATTAATTTCCCAATCCTTGGTAAATCTTAATAATTCTTAATTTTGCAACCATAAAATGTTTGGCGATTATTTTGTAAAACTTTTCAAACTTCTAAAGAATTTATATAGATTTTTGATAATTTATGATTTTTAGAGTAAAAAGAAAGTATCCCATGGAATTTGGGTGAATCACTTTTGAAAAAAAGTCAAATTGGAAAATCATTTTTTGGGAAAATAGGTCAAACAATAGCACATGGGCTAAATTTCATCCCTAAAATTTTCCTTGATATTGCAAAGGGAGTCAACAAGTGTTGATGTAAACAATTTCCTCGTAAAAAGGAAGTGTTAGAATTTTGAGTTACTCTGAAAGTGTTTACACCATGTTTGGGAGTGCTCCATGATATTTGGGTTACATGGTGTATAATTAATCTTTGGATGGTTCAAGATGAATTGTAGCATGAGAGATGGTCAATGATGGATATGCATAGTTAAGATAGATTTCCCAATGGATGCTTTATTTTATGATGGTCTTGGCTTGAATTTATTTGCTTATGATATGGAGATATTTTGGCGATTTGGTGGACAACCTTCATTGAGGCCTCATGGAGGAGCCACTTACTTGGGGAGCACCCTTTAAGGAATGTGGAATTTTTTAAATAATGGAGGAATCCATATTTGGACGATTGGATGTGGCTTGGGGACACTTGGGGATTCAACAATGTTCTTGCAGGGGGTAGATGACCCAGTAGAGTGCTTCACTTTGAAGGATAGACAGAGTATGCAGAGGCTTGTGATTTTGTGATGTTGACTTGTCTTGGATAGCTACATCACCTTATAGTCGTAAATGTACATGACATCACCTTGGGGCATGCCAAATGTACTTTAGAGTGGATGTTTCACTTGTGTTGGCATATAAAGGATCATGCAGGTTGATTTTAAGGGATTGTTCCAACATAGTATTGTTGAACTCCCATACCTTTCATATAAATAGAGTAAGGAGAGAGTCTTTCCATTCATATCATTATTTGTACTAGTTTTTTTTGTAGTTATATTCTTTGAGGAAGTTGCTAGGGTTACCTTATGAGCCCTAGGCAGAGTTATGAAGTTTAGAGATGTCTTCATTATATTTTTCTCTTCTAGGGAAGACATTAGTGGTGATTGGTCTTCTTTCTCTCCCTTGGATATTCACTTGTACTTGATATTTCTCTCTTGGAGGCACTAGGGTTTCTTGGTCTTTTTGGAGTCTTTTGGAGCATCTTAGAGTTATTGGGTGAGGGTTTATTAGATATTGAATATTAGTATTTTTAGATAAATTCCTAGGGTGGATTTGTGAAGACAAAGAGGAGATGAGGATTTATTGCCTTGGAAATAGTGTTGGAGAGATTCTTACACTTGTATTTCCCTAGTTTAGTTAGGGTTTGGTGATTTTCCCTAGCTAGGGATTTTTGGATGGTGGAATTTTGGTATTAGCCTTGAAAGAAGGCTATGGTCTATACCTGTACTTCATATTGGCCTTATTTATGAATTTTCAAAAGGTCCATATCTTGTGCCATTTACATATTTAAATTTCCAACTGTATGTTCTTTACAAGTTGCTATTTATAGTGATTCATGTCTTTTTTATTTGAAACAAGTAAAAGGTCGAATTGTTAAGTGATTTGACCTATAAGGAATAATGTAGGAGATTCATTTACTATTTTTATACTATTATATTTACTATGGTTAAAGTATATTTTTAGATCTAATTGTTGGTTGATAAGTTTCCTTAGAAGGGCTTAAAACTTATGTCTTGGTTTGATATATTTTCTCCTTGAATTTCCATAAAGTTTGGGGTTGTTAGAATTGAATTATTGTAGTTTTTTTACACTTTGATTTATAACAGTGCTAAATGTTGAAAATTTTAGGGATAAGATCCAAGAAACCTTATAGGAAAAATGTGAAATTTAAATTTTGCATTAATTTCCCAAGCACATTGAATTTCCACATTTAATACTCTGTTAATCCAACTCGACTTTGTTGATGTTGATATGGAGGAGGAAATATATTACACTCTTTGCTAGAAACTTGGAATAATTTGGTTGTACAATTGGTAGTACCACTCAAAATACATTAAAGTCTGAGGATGTAGTTGCATCCTTGTTATCAGAGGAAATGGAGAGAAAATTTGTGGATTGTGTGACCAATGATGTTTTATTTGTAGTGGTTGTATCCAAGAGAGGAAAAAATAGGTATTCTAAGGGAAAATATAAATATTTAGGACAATTTACAAGGAAATGAGGTAAAGCTAGGCATTATGATTCCCTTTCCATATAAATGAAAGTCTCTGTTGGAATATAATCCGTCGGGATTATACGCTATTGTAAATATTAGGAATATGAAGAGACTCTCGGATGTGTGATCCCAAGAGTCATTGTAAATGTATAAATAAAGGCATTCTATGGAGAAATAATATGATTCGGGAGTTATTCATTTCAACAGTGGTATCAGAGCCACCTGCCATAACTCCTACTGCTGCGTTCCGGTCTTGGTATGCTGCCTGCATGCCAGTCCATTGTCAGCCTGCGTGCATGCGTTACTCCCTTGACTCCGTCGAGGAACATTTTTGATGATTTGAGATGTGTTGAGTGAAGTTGTCTTGCCATTTCCCTGGTGTAAGTTCGTTGAAGTTTGGTCACTAAAGATTGCTGCAGTGAAGATTCATGCCTTTTCTCAAACTGCATGAAGCCATCGATATTTATTGTGGAGAGTGTTCACGCCACTCCTTCTTCACATCTGTGAGTCACACGAGTTTTGACATTTCTCCAATTAATTCTATCTCATTCAAAGATTGTATTAAAATTGCGTAAGTTCTGTGGGTTATGAGGAGTCTGTGCATTGTTTGTGGGGATGAATGATTGAAGTTTTTGCAGTCGTAATATTATATGTTGATAGTTGGGACTTCCTTGTGTTTGAACTCGTGGTTCTGTATCTTTGAGAATTGAGACTGTATTAGTCTTCTTTGAAGATTTGCGACTTGCAAACTCGGTATTCACAACTGATAATTCGCTCGAGATTGAATTTGTGTTGTTTCTATTGCAACTGCTTTGAATATTGAAGATCATTAGTGAAGAGATATTGTTCTCTTCAACTGCGTGAAGTGTGACTGTGTTGATTGAAGTTGTGATATGTTGATATAATTCCTTTGAATGCCAGTGACTGAATACTGATGGTGAATATTCACATAGTTTCTAAAGTGTATGGAGGTAAAATCTTGGTGTTGTATTTACTTATAACCGTTGGAAGTGCATAAAACCTAATTTATGCCCTAATTCCTGTGCGTGGAGTTTTCTGGGAAAGTTCGCAAATATTTTCATATGTAGGATATGGGTGCTACGTATTGAAGAGGCCCGTGAATTTTGTATTGAAGCTTTGATTTTGAATGTATGTGTATGGGACTGTTGAGTTTTCTCCTTTCGATTTGAGTTTGTGATTTGAGCTTGAAACTTTGACTAGTACATGAGAAGATTGTTGGTGTTTGTTATGAATTCCTTCCATTGTTTTTGTTGGAAGAGATGTGTTCTGGAATAGATGCGTTCTGGCTGCATGATATGAATCAAATGGTTGTTGTGACCTCTGTGTTGAAGATGGAATCCGTGATATGCTGTTGCCAGTTCATTGAATACTGGTGAGAGATTGTTGGCGGAATATTCACGCCATTACCAATTGCATGAAGACCGTGAAGAATGCGTTGACAAGAAGGCTGCGTTCTAATCTCTTGAAGAAAGCCTGCTTTTCTTTGACCTGCGACCTCCTTTGCGTTGGTTTGAAAGCCATTGAAAGCATATTTAAAGTTGGTAGTGTAGGCTTGATAGGATTAAGTTTGTATGACAATAGCAGAGACATTGACATTGTTGTAAAGCTTGAGGAAGGTGGTAGAGACTTAGACTTGTACCTTTACTCTTTCTTCTTTTTCTCCTATTGTTTTTGTTGCAAGATTCAATCACAGAAGATGCAATCTATAGCATCTGTAGTTGGTGCCACCCTCACTGGCAAATACACTTATCCAGAATGGTGGAGGAAGATCAAATCTGCCTTCATCTATAATGACCTTTGGGACGGTATTTGCGAAGGCACCACAATAGAGACAGAAGCTGGAGGGGCCATAACTAGAGACCCAGGACCTCCAGAATCCGAGAAAGAGAAGGCCATTTGGAAAACAAAAGACAAGAAAGCTTTAGCGGTAATCACTGCCACAGTCAGTGAAGAGGTGAGCCAGCACATATTTCCTGCAAAGTCATGTTTTGAAGCACTAAAAACGTTAAAAGATCTGTATGATTCACACTCTGAAATGGAAGTTATTCAACTAATGCTAAAACTATTCAGTTTAGAAGTAAAAGACAATGATCCCATGTTAGTTGCCTCTGAAATCAAAGCTATCATGCACAAGATTCGAGCCACTGATATGAAACCAGATCTTCCCCTTGCAGCATTTGTAAAATCTTTGTATCCTTCTCACTCCAACTATCTTGAGTCGTTGCAAGCAAGTGACAAGTTCAAATCGCTGACATTTGACACCCTGGTAGAGAAGATAGCTGACAGAGAGAAAGATTTTGGTAAGAAGACAACCAAGCATTCTGGAGAATCACTTTGCTTTTCTCAAAAAGCAAAGAACCACACCAAAGTCCAATCCAAATATCATCCCGAAGGAGAAAGTAGCAAGAGAGGTAGAGGAAGAAGAAACTTCAGAGGTAGAGGAGGCAGAAACAACTCCAGCAAAAGATCAGATTTGAAGTGCAAGCATTGTGGAAAGATTGGACACACAACAGATCAGTGTTGGGCTTCATGGGACTCCATCAAAGACAGACATAACTAGAAGAAAGATGACAATAAGAACCAAGATGCTAGTAAATCTTCAGATTCTGCTCATTGTATTGTTGCACATTGTAATCTTGGTATTAATGAAATGAATTCACTTTCATCTTACACAGATTGTTGGCTACTTGATACTGGTGCAACATCACACATGACTTTTAGAAAATACTATTTTGAAGAACTTAATGAAACAATAAATGGCATAGTTTACTTTGCAGATAAGTCAAGTCTTAAACCAAAGGGAATGGGCACCATTCGGCTCAAGATGCCTGGATTCCTTGATTTCTTGTTGAAGAATGTTCTTTATCTTCCAGAGTTGTAGAGAAGCCTGCTGTCCTTGGTGTAGATTCGACAGCAAGGCCATTCCATCCACATGTTTGATGGAATCATAGAAATAAGAAAGTCCTCTGACAACCAAGTCATCATGACTGGATATGAAGATGGGAAGCTGCTGAAGCTAAAGGGTTCATCTGCAAGGGTTCAGAACTATGCCTACCTCTCTCAGCATGGAGAAGGTAATTTGTCATCAAGTTTATTGTGACATGCAAGATTTGGTCATCTGTATTATAACAGTCTTCGTTTGTTGAGAAAGAATGGTGTATTTGGTTTTCCCACCATTCCCAAAGAGAAGAGAAAATGTGATGCATGTATATTATGGAAACACAGTAAGCTTCCATTCCATGAATCTAATTTCAGAGCAAGTAGGAAATTAGAATTAGTGCATTCTGATTTATGTGGCCCAATGCCAACTCCTTCTGCCAATGGGAATAAGTATTTTATGACCTTTCTTGATGACTACTCAAGAATGTGCTAGATTTACTCATTAAAGACAAAATCAGAAGCATTTCAAACATTTAAGGACTTTCATGCATTGATAGAAAAACAAGCACAATCTAAAATTGTTACACTTCGTACTGACAATGGGAAAGAATACACTTCAAATGCTTTTGAAGATTATCTTTTCCAACATGGAATTGCACATCAGACTACAGTCCCCTACAATCCTCAACAAAACGGTGTAGCAGAAAGAATGAACAGAACCCTAATGAATATGGTACGCTCAATGATGTTTTTTAAGAATGTAAAACTAATGTTTTGGGGTGATGCAGTGAAATGTGCAGCCTATTTGAGAAACAGAAGTC
>LPNX010401452.1:30906-65099 GCA_001517045.1 Pseudotsuga menziesii
AAGGAACGAGAAGTTCAAAAAGACATGAAGATGGAGGATAAGTAGATAATTCAGGTGATGACATGGATGTATCATTTGATTGTGAATTTAATTTATCTGCTAACTTTGAACCAACTTCCTTTGAAGAAGATTCTACTCGAGTTGAGTGGAAAGAAGCTATGCATAATGAGTATGATGCACTCATGAAGAATGGAATATGGAAGCTGGTTGACCCTCCAGTTGGAACCAAACCAATTGGCTGCAAGTGGGTGTACAAGAACAAATACAGATCAGATGGCTCACTTGACAAGCACAAAGCGAGGCTTGTAGCAAAAGGCTATGCACAGAAGGAAGGAATTGACTATGAAGAAACGTTTTCTCCTACAGCAAAATGGGCTACCATCCGTACCTTACTCTCTTTAGTTGCTCAGAATGGGTGGAAAGTTCATCAGATGGATGTGAAGACTGCTTTCTTGAATGGAGACTTGAAAGAGAATGTCTTCATGTCTCAGCCAAAAGGCTTTGTTGTGAGAGGAAAAGAACAAAAGGTATGCAAGCTTGTAAAATCCTTGTATGGCCTAAAACAAGCGCCTCGCACATGGTATGAAAAATTAACCGAGCATATTTTGAAGTTAAATTTCGAACATTTTGATCTTGATGATGCAACACTGTTTATAAAGAAAGTTGGAAGATCTGTTGTGTATCTTGTGGTGTACGTAGATGATCTTTTGATGACAGGGAGAAATGAGAGCTATATAGCATCCATAAAGAAAGATTTGAAAAAGATCTTTGAAATGACAGATATGGGACATCTCCACTATTACTTAGGAATTGAAGTCACTCAACATCCTAAGTACATATTCCTATGTCAGAAAAAATATGTTGGAGAACTACTAGACAAATTTTGCATGACAGAATGCAACCCTATCTCTACTCCAATGGAACAGAAAATGAAGCTCACATCAAGCGAAGGAAAAGAATTTGAGGATGCGACCAAGTATCGACAACTTGTAGGAAGACTTATCTACCTTACAACAACTAGACCAGATATTTCTTATGTTGTTGGCATACTTTCAAGGTTCATGCATAAACCTTGTGAAGGACACTGGTCAGCTGCAAAAAGAGTTCTAAGATACTTGAAGGGGACTCAAGACGTTGGACTCAAGTACTCTAAGGTGGATGACTTCAAACTTATTAGGTACTCAGACTCAGATTTTGATGGCGATAAGGAGATAGGAGTATCAACTTTTGGATACACTATGAGTCTTGGATCAACAGCTGTCTCATGGAGATCACACAAACAGTCAGTTCCGGCAGATTCAACAACATAAGTAGAATATGTGGCTGCAGCTGAAGCAATGAAAGAAATAGTATGGCTCAGGAAGATACTTGAAGAGTTGCAAGAAAAACAAGAGAACTCCACTCCATTATTGATCGACAATACTTCTGCAATCAAGCTGGCTAAGAATCCCATATTCCATGATCGAACCAAACACATCAACACAAAGTATCATTTGATTTGACATCATGTAGAGGCCAAGACAGTCCATCTTTGACATTGTTCCACAAATAATCAAGTTGCAGACATCTTCACCAAAGCGCTTGGACAAGAAAAGTTTGAAAGATTCAGAAACATGCTCGGACTTACTAACACCCCTTCGGATTAAGGGGGGGATTGTTGGAATATAATCCATCGGGATTATACGTTATTGTAAATATTAGGAATATGAAGAGACTCTCGGATGTGTGATCCCAAGAGTCATTGTAAATGTATAAATAAAGGCATTCTATGGAGAAATAATATGAATCGGGAGTTATTCATTTCAACAGTCTCCATGGAAGGAAGTAACATTTTCCTGACATATATAGGTACACATGCATTTCATGAAGTATGACTTATTGACTCATGTTCCTCATTTCATATGACCCCTTACATGGAGTGTTTTTGTGAATATGAAAAGTACAATGGAGGTGGTTTTTTCCTTGGAGATGACTTGACATCCAAAATTATAGGATAGGGAAGGGTCAAATTTCTATGCAAATATGGAAGGATAAATATTCTTGGGGTTTTGTACATTCTAAATATAAGTAAAAATCTAATATATGTAATTAAAATGGGTGACGCAAGGGGTGCACATTGTATTTAAAAAATACACATGCAAGATAGTTTGAGGAGAGATGGTGTTTGTGAGGGTAGTTTGGATTGGAACACTGTACAAGTTGTGGGGAATCCCTTTCAATGATGGATTTAATAGATCTATTGTTCCTAGGGATAACAATGAA
This sequence comes from Pseudotsuga menziesii, assembly GCA_001517045.1. Lineage (NCBI taxonomy): Eukaryota > Viridiplantae > Streptophyta > Pinopsida > Pinales > Pinaceae > Pseudotsuga > Pseudotsuga menziesii. The sequence continues at coordinate 33,169 of LPNX010401452.1, forward strand.
GAAGACAATACCCCTACTATCCTTGGAGAGAAGATAATGTGATGGAATCAAAGGCTAGGACATATTGGAGAGAAGGGAATTTGAGCATTACATAGTAAAGGTATGGTTGAAGGTATGTTTGATTGCTAATTAGATTTTTTATTTATGTGAACATTGTATATATGGTAAACAAAATTGGGTGAGATTCCCATCTGGTGCTACAAGAGGAATAATAATCACAGAGTTAATACACAATGATGTGTTTGGACTTGTTCTTGTTTCATGATTACGTAAATGTATGTATTGCATTTAATTCATTGATGATCTCTTAAGGAATACATGGGTCTATTTCCTCTATTATAGATATGAGGTTTTTGGTAAAACAATTGGTAAATATAAATAATCAAGGCTCTTTTAGAAAACTGACAAAACAGAAAATAAAGGTGTTGAGAGAAAATAATGGTGGTTAGTTCTGTGGAAATGAGTTCAAGGAATTGTGTAAGAAGTATGGAATAACAAGGAAAAATACAAATCCATACAAACCTCAGTAGAATGGAGTCGTATCAAGAATGAACAAGATGTTGATGGAAAATGCAAGAAGTATGCTTTGTGGTGAAAGGTTATTCTATCAATTCTAGGAAGATGTAATGGATATTGCATGTTATTTGGTAAATCAATCACCTACAAAAACAATAGTTGACAAGTCTCTAGATGAGGCATGGAATGGATAAAAACCCCTCTTAAACATCTCAGAATTTTTTATGGTGATGTTTATCTGCATGCTCCAAAGGAAAATATGAGTATGGTGGATACTAAAGCTAAAGAATTTATTTTTATTGGTTATAAATATGGTATAAAAGGTTATAAGCTTTGGAACGTACTAGCTAATAATATTGTTTATAGTTGATACATTGTTGTATTTAGAGAGGTTAAAGTTGTTCGTAGAGAGGAAGTCCAACCAAGGAATAAGATGTAGAGACAATATAGTTTGAGTTGGAGGGTGAAGAATATTATTGAAAACAAGAATATGAACGAAAAGAGGAAGACATTGATTTTTGTTCCATCCATCATTGATGATGATCCTGGAACTGTTAAGAAGGAAATGGATTCATAGGGTAATAAACTTTTGAAGAAGTCCATGGTTGAAGAAATGGATGCCTTGGATAAAAATGAGAGTTGGGCTCTAGTTGATTTTCCAATTGGAAGAAATGTATTTGTATCAATTAAGCATTTAAGAAGTTGAATGCATAAGGTAATGTAGAGAAGTGAAAATATCACCTATTAGAAAAGGGATATTCCCACATGGAGGGAATTGATTTTGGTGATATTTTTCTCCTATTGCCAAATTTTTTTATTTTTATTTTTTTGTTTATTGCTACTAGTTTTACTCCAATTAAGAAATTATAGTTGTAATCTAATTTGGTTTTAATGGATTACAGTTTTGGATGCTATATTGTAAACAATAATGATAATACAATGGTATAGATAAAGGAGAAACTTTCAAATATGTTGGTTTTCTCAGTTAAGGTTTTCTTGGGTAAACCTATGTGCACTTTGTATGCACCATTGCGAAAAAAAAATTATTATATTTTCTTTGTCTATTGCTGTTATTTTTACTTAACTTAATAAATTATGGTTGTAATATAATCTAGGTTTTAATGGATTAGGGCTATTGAATTCTATAATTTTGTATTGTAAACAATGTTAATAATACAATGGGATAGAGAAAGGAGAAACTTTCAACTAGGTTGGTTTTCTCAGTTAAATCTTTCTTGGGTAAACCTATGTGCACTTTGTGTGTGCCATTGTTATTTATTATGTGTAGATTCTATTCATATTGATTTTGTTGCACAAGTTTATTAAAATTTTCGCAAATGTCATGTATATTATTAAAACTCAAAACTTTAATAGATACAATTTGATTATTGGACAATTAAAAGTGGTAAATAGGCCAAGATAAATGAGGCCTTATAAGAAAATGTGGCCTTGACAATTTTTGCATTTGAAAATGAGCAATCCAGTGATGTCAAGGATATTCATAGAACATTAATAACAAGTTCCATTACAAACGAAGCCTAAATAAAATGTTTGATGTAAATCACTGCAAGTGGTAAAACCCTCAAGGAAAACAATGTGGAAGCATAACAAATCCAAGGCTCAAGACTCTATTAGATGAGATTTTTTTATTGAGATATAATTTGAAGAAAACCCTATGGACATAACCTTATAGATAATGTGAGTAGGGTCCAAAAGTTTTGGCATATAAATTATCATTTTCACTTAATGAAAAGTACATTATGACATTGTATACCAAGAGTTGAATATCATGTGAAGGATATAACATAGGTTAGTGGATTTGTTCCATTACTTTAAGTTGAGTAGTATTGATGTTAATATTTCCATAAAATTAGTGAAGCTTAAACCCGTAATATCCATGATCTTATACTCAGATCAGAATACTAACTCTTATATAATTATTAACTGATTTGTGCAATCAGAGTTTAGCAGTGACATTAACCACTTAAGATGCAAAGGAAAAAGTGTGAATTGCTGATAAAGTTGTGGTAATATGGCAGAGGGCCAAGGAAGAGACCAAGGAAAATTTAGGACAGAGAAATCAAATTCCATAGACCATGTAAATAAGGGACCATTTAGGTTTCAGAATCATCTCCGTTGATATCTACTTCCACGCTTCTGGGTCACCCAACCGTGCAACTAAGAAGAAATTTCACATCCATTCAACCAGGGGTTTGTGCAATGTTAAAATGTGTTATTAGACAGGTAATAAGATTCACATGAGGTTTCAGAAATACAATAACATATATGGAGTGGTTTGGGGCTGTTTGGAACAATTTGGGCAAAACTACCAGTTTTGGCCCAAGGAGACCCTGCACAAAGATGTATATCCAAATATGGTACGAACTCAAAGAAATCAATGTATGAGGGCAGGGATAGGTATTGGGGTATGTTAAATTCATACATAAACTTTAGTAATGGAATTTGGATGCATAAAACTTCCACAATGAAGAAAACTATAAAACTAGTAGAATTTTCCTAGTCAACTAGTAGGGGTGTGCAAAAATGGATGAATTTCAGACCAGATTGCATTCATACATGCTAATGAAATATTTAAGAGACTAATATATAATTATTTAACACATAATTTCATTTAATACTTATTCCATGGACATTACTTCATTCTCATTGCATTAAACTGATAAAAAAACCCTATCTAGTGGGAAAATAAAGGCTCACTCATGAAAAATTAACATGAGAGCTATATGGAACATAAAAATTACTGAATTAAAGATTAATAATGATTTTAATTGGGCTGAGAATATCATTAATATGTTTGGAGGAATGATATCTTCCAAAGGGGGTCCAAAACTGAGGATGAGAGGCCCAAAACTAGCACCAAGCTTGGGACTGGAGCATAGGGGAAGTTCCATTCACCGGAGCTAGAATTAAATGGTTGGATTGGATGTTGTAGTGGTATGATATGAATATTAGGGTGATGATCCTTTTATCACCATCATCTGCACTGAAAATGGAAGGGGAGAAAGAAGAGAGGGGAAGGGTCTTGGGGCACATCTCCCAAGAGATTGAGGCACACAACACTCAGTATGAAGATGGGATTCAGTCAACACAAATAATTCATAAATAAAACTGAGAAATGGAGCTCGAATTAACATTAAATATACCCTAGGTTACTTGTGGATCATGTCAATCACCTGTTGGTCAAGTTTCCCTTGCTAAAACCCTAACCCTAGCCAAGTAGTGCGCCCTCCTTGAGAAAATGGAAAGTATGTGTCACGTGATATGTTTCCATGTCATCAAAATTCATTCAATTTATAAACCACACCCTCCTTGGGACTAGAGTTTTCTTATTTTCCCCATGACATCGTTTCTGCACTGTCTACTTTTGTAACTGAACCTCAAAATGGAAATTGCACCCTCCTTTGGCCCAGAGTTGCTTGATTTTCCTTATGAAAACTTTTCTACACTTTTTCTTTTGTGACTAAATCTCCAAATGGAAACCGTGCCCTCCATTGGCATAGAGTTGCCTCTTTTGTGTCTAACTGCTTTTTCTTGGGTTTTAGTACTTTCCCTTTTTTCTGTTTGCTTGCCTTTGTCAATTTCTAATTATCCTCCTTGGCAAGTTGGCTTACCTAAGTGTGCCCTCCTGACATGGAAAATTATTTTCCACATATTTAATTGCACAATAATTAATAATGACAAGAAATCAAACTAAGTACAAGCCTCCTACATAATTATTTTAGCAAAATTCCCTATGTTAATTAATTAATGTCACTTAGAACCCCTAGGTGTTTAGCATGGTCAACACTTTTGGTGTTCAATAAAGTGGGGACATGACAAAACCATGGTAGTCAAGTCCATCATTGTTTATGACACATGCTTGTGGTGCCATGTAGAATTTCAAGTGTATTATGAGATATTTCTAGATTTTGGCATATAACATTGATTAAATGACCTTCCTTACCATGACCTTGCATCCAATATATTATATGCATAAGAAATTTAGTTATTATGTAGGAAATAGTGTGTTGGTGGTAGAAAATAAAAAAATGCTTTGATTTGGTACTCTTTAGTACTAAATATCCTATTGATATTAATGATCATCGAATGTGAAATATCATTGTGAATTGGAGTGGAGTTAAATATGTTAAGTACACTCCTCTCTTAGAGTCAACTACAACCTCACAAAATATTGGTTTACTCGAAGAAGATATTCAATGATAGATTTCTTGAAGAATCTCAAGGAGAAAATATATAGATATATCAAGCACTCTTAGAGAGCACGCTGATATTTTTGAAAGGAAATCTATTATTGATGTTTTGTTTCTAATAATTACACTCTCTACATAGAGGGAGATACAATGTAAGTATTATAATTCAAACCAAGTTTCTATACTTGTGCATATTTTGCAAAGATATGTAGAGATTGGTATAAGTTGTGATGACCATACATGTAATCATGGGGTGATTGAGTATCATTTTTATATTAGTGAAGATTGTACACGTGATGTATTTTTTAATGTTTTGATTTACTTTATAAGTAATTATTGAGACGAGGAGCCATTTTTAAAGAATATTGGGTGTGGTTAGATCATTTTGATGGTAAATGTAAATTAGCATGATCATTCTTATTGATGTGTGTCTTGCATAATAAAATACACATTAGTCATATTTAGAGTTTATTTGAGATATGATGTGGAAAATGAGATCATGGCGATGTCAAGGCCTACGCAATATAGGGACTTGAGAAGTACCAACTTAACCACTTTGCTTCTCAACTTGTAGGTTTAGATGATGGTAGTTTTTACAAAACAAATTTAAGTTATGAATTCAACCTAAGTATAGTTAAGTGTGCATAGTTCATGTTCCTTTTGGGTCCTATATCCTTCTTATTACAACATTTATGTTTCCATCTCAACCTAGGGAACTAGTAGGTTGGTGAAACATTATTTGCAAGTAGTCTTATTTGGATGGGGACATGACAGTCCTCCCCACCCAAGATTGCTTGTCCTCAGGCAATGCCAAATTTGGATACTACAAAATTGGTTCATATTCCCAAGTGGAATCCTCACTTGGTACTCCCTCCTTTGCACCAAGTGCTCTCTTATGGTTCCGCTCCTTAATTTTCTTTAGCTAGAAATAATTTACTGCAATTTTGTGTTTCCAAAAGTAAAGAGACATGGATTTTTCACATTCATATCTCCTGTGACATCACCACTAAACACCAAAAGCTCAATTAATTCCATCAAAACAAAACTTGCACAAATAATCTTTACCTCCATATTTTGGAAACCTTTTTTGAACTTTCAACCCCCTTTTTGCTCCTGCATAATTCTTTGAAGTTGTACTGAGTTACCAAAATTTGAGTCTTTAAGATCTTAAGAAAATTTCAGAGAGGAACCAACATGCTTGCTGTTGCACTACTCTGATTACAATCACCTTCTCAAGTGGCGACTCACTCTCTCATATTGCTTGCTGCCCCCAAAATTGAAACCAAGCAATACCAAGATCCCATTGCTTGTATTGCACCCTTACAAAAATCATGAGTACAAAAGATAGATCATGAAATTACATAACAACATCATACAAATTTACATCAATAAGGTACCTCATCAAAGAATGATGAAAGTGCTTATACATCCGAGTAAGTAGGCAATCATGTGGCCCATACACACAAGCATCGTGTATTATATAAAGTCTACTCCAATGACATAGGTGAGGATCCCATGTCCTATAATGCTGCTCCAAAAGAATATAATATGCATCAAAATAATCAGGCATGTGTTATTTCATCCAATAAGTGAATGAAGAACCTCCATTAAAATCTAAACCAAATAAGGGGTGAAGAAAACATGAAGACTTCAAGTGGATCAAAGAAGTCTCATTAATACACCCATGAATATGTATATCATAAAGAAATAAAAAGGGATGTTGTTTCCAATAAAATGTTCTTCAATCATATATCTCTTTACCCAAGTGTTGGATGAAGTTCCTCCAACATCAAATAGACTAAGCAAGGAGCAAGGAAAATCATGAGGCTCCAAGTGACTCAAGTGAAAAACATAGGTGCATCCATGTAGATGTGTATCATCATAAGGTAACAAAGGATGTTTCTGCAAATGTAAAGAACAAGGTTCTATATTCATGTCATCATCAAAAGGATAGATAGAAGTTTCATACTCCTCATGTGGCACATAAAAAATAACCTTTCACCCATACTTCATTAGGATGAATGCTGCATAATATGGAAGTGTAGGATGTAGGAGAAAGAACCAACTCACCCAAATGATATGAAAGTGCACAATTTTCATCATGTGAAGGATCCATAGGGGTAGGATTATGAATCTCCCTGAAAAGTGTGAAACTTTCCTCATATGTTGGTTCCAAGGTAGTGGAATCATGCACTTCTTCCAAAAGTGTATAACAATTATCAAGAGGCAGCTCAAGTTCCTCCTACATCACAACCAATGATTGGATCTCATCAAGCTCATCTCCAAACACGTCAAGAACCTGCAATTTCCATGTTTCTCATGATCCATCATGTCATGGGAATCCTCTAAGCAATATACCATATGACAATGTGAAACATAGGAGGAATTGGCAAGTATTTTTCAACCTCTCAAGAAGTTGCTCATTTTGAATTTTGAGCTTATGATTATCCTCATTATTCTTCAAGTATGCTTCATGTAACCATTCATTAAGCTCAACCAACTTTTTTCTATCAAAAAGAAAAGACGTGACTTTACCTTCAATGTTGCACATCTCTCTTTGAATCTTATCCATGTCTTCAAGGAAGGATGTTTCCTCCAATGAAGAAACTTTCCAACAAGAATTTGACACCAATGATTTAGTTTCATGGAGTATGCTAAGGGCCTCATGGATATTATTTTCACTCATATTCAAAGGCCCTTCAATGAGGATGGCTCATGGGAGCGAACCTCCTCTTCTTCTTTCTTCTTGATTTGATCAACTTCTTGAATCTCAAGTGGTGATGGGGAAGTTGATCTTGGTTCTTCAGTACCTACCACAAGGTCTTCATCTTCATGCTCATGAGAACTTTGTATTGCAGTAAAATTTTTAAATATGGTCTCTATGTCACCAACATAGAGTTGTGAGAACTCATCAGTAGGTACTCCTTTATATTTCAAGGATCCACAGTAGATTCTCTTTGATTTTCACAACCCCCATCAGTAAGTATTGTGTGCTTATCTTCACTTCCATATTGATGTTCTTCTCTGAAATCACCTTGAGGTGATTGATGCTCCACTTCATGATTCTCTGTTTCTTCCTTTAATGGTGTATCTAATCTATTTTCACCTCTTTTAGACCGAAATTTATTCCACACCCTCACCAATTGGCCCACAAACTTGTTTATACATTCCTCATCTATACAGAAGAATATATCTCTGCTCTTTTCACAAGTAGGCTGATTTTTACTCCTTTCATACTCCTCCAAACATGTGGATTGCTGATTGTTCGTTAATGAGTTAACATCTGTACTATTAGGCCTATATCCAAACACCCACTCAACAAAATCTCCAAAATGAGTGGTCTTATGTGACTCTTCCATCATAGTAAGATATTATTGATATTGTTGGGGCAAATTTTTACATGTTGCTCTCAATATTTCTAATTCATTCATAGGAGTAGCTCATGGCGGTTTGGCACATACATATTCATAATACATATGGTTATAAGAATGACCCTCATCCCTTATGAAATTATAAGAAGTGTTTAAATATAGAAACTCTTCCTCATACCATTCACATTCTTCTTCATATTGCTCATAATCATCTTCATAGGAGTCATCAGAATAGTAATACATGGTTGCAACTTTTTCTTCAATGGATGGTTTTAGGAGTCATCATAATAGTAAGACATGGTTGCAACTTTTTCTTCAATGGATGGTTTTAATGCACATGTGCAAGGAACATGATATGATACCACTGTAATGTACCTTTTTTGGGAAACTATGTACACTATACAAGATATTTCAAAAAGGATTCAAAACTTTGACATTGAAAACATTATTTCTCAATGCCCTCATTGACACTAGATTTCACACTGACTCCATGGTTATGAGACAACTGGGGAAGATCAAGGGAAATGATATTAGGTTATGATAGGATTTAAAAACTGATATATTTCACTTCTTAATATGGTGTGGCTTATAACTCTTCACAAACAGTTCATATACATCCTCCTTCAATACTTTGTTTAGCTTCGAAACTAGGAAAAGTAGTAAACTATTCTTTCTTGTTTGATTCCCAACACCACCAAAAATTTCAAAATTTGTTATGGAATAACCCTATGGGATTTAAAAAATAATAACAAACCTCATACATTCAATGGTCGAATCTTAAAACTCATTTTGACATGTTGTTCAAGTTTGCACAATTTTGGCCAATTTATAGATTTGGACTAATGAAACCCAAATTGATCCAAATGCACCCAAATGAATTCAAATTATGTATGGAAGAGATTGATGGTTATTATGACATAGTACTTCATATTATTAATTCTCATACACTTTCCATATTCTTATGCAACTTTCTTTTGATTATATGGAAATAAGGACAAAAACACTAGGAAATCAATGTTAAAATCCCCAAGGGTAGATAACACTTTTGGCTCTCCAAATGCAGTACGAAAGTTAAAAATTTAAGAAAATAGTATGGGGATGTATATCATACATTAATGGCCATCATTATCCATGGTTATAATTTCTGCAAGCTAGTTATAAAGCGCAACATCCATATGAAAACTTTCAGTGAAATTGCTTAACGGGAAATGACATTAATAACTCGATTTTGACTCATGAAAAGTGGATTGAATGGTTTAGATAATGAAATTAAATATATATAGTATCAAAAGAATTCAAATGTATTCCCCAATATCATTAAAATCATATAAATTCCTTCATACATATTTGGTATAAAACTCTTTCAAAATGGGAGCCAAATACATGAAAACTAGTTATTCAAGAGCATGGGAATGCAAGCATTTCACACATGGATTTATTATATTTTGAATTATAGAGAATATGAAAATAATATTATAGAGACATACATCATATACCCAATATTGGCCATCAAATATACGCATTAAATCAAAGGGCCACTCCATCAAGTGTGCCATCAACATGAGAGTGTGGGGGCATGGAGAAGAAGGAATGAGCGAATAGGGAAATATATGAGAATTCGAACTATATGGAACTTAAAAATGAAATGAAAACAATTTCATGCATCTCCAATGAGAGGTATTAATGAACTCTCCATCAACCAACATGGAAAGGAATCCAACTCCCTCAAAATTATTTCACAAGCAGGGAGATTGAACACTCACCATGCAATGAACAAGCAAAATCTCTCCAAAATTACAAAGGCCAATTAAAAAATGATAAAAATCCATTCTCATTCCTCACAAAATCATTTTATTAAATTCATGAGACCTCCTAAGGTCTAATTTCCCTCAACGGGTTTCCTCGAACTCATCTTAGTGGTTTAATAACTCATATGACACTTGTCTTCTTCTTCAAGATCCAATTCAAATGGCTACCTATAACTCCCAAATGTGCCCTCTGGATGGTTATTTTTATCCCTGTTATTTCATATTTTTCGTAGGTCTGCAATCAAGTTCGAATTTGTCATAATTTTCATATAATCTTTCATCATTTGTTTTCATAGAGTGCCTGGAATCTCCCTCCAAGTGGCACACATTGTCTTCTAGTATCTTCCTATTCTATGGGAGTTACTCTCCTCTCCTAATTCGATTCCTTGTATCATGATAGTCTATGTGACAACACATCAAACTCCAAAAAAATTACATTCCCCTTGGGTTTGAACTTTGATGAAGGTCGTTCCAAGCATGTGTGGAATCTAGTAGCCCGAAGGCTCCACAAGCTTCCAAGTGTATTCATGAACCAATTCTGTTAGGATTAGTAATCCTCCTTTGTCCAATATAGTCGATTTGGTCATATTTCCTAACTTAGTAATTTATTATTACTGTAGTAGAGTATGGGAGACACACCTAGAGGTTATCTTCCACATACTGCATGTGTATGCATGAGTTTATGTGCCTCTGGGAGTAATCCCTACATTATAGGAGCCCACTCTGAGTGCAACCAAAAACCTCCATTAGTTGGTTGTGGTAGGTAAGAAATTATGTTGATTTGACATAAATTTACAATCAATTATACCACTTTTAGTTATCCTTGCGCCAATTTTGCATGCATGAAGGGAGAGTGGCACCTTTTTCCCACCTACCTCACCAGTTAACTGATTGTAGACTGATTTAGAAATATGTATTTAGACTAGTGAGTTCCAGTAGTGATTTAGACACACTAAGTTAGATTTTCAGTCAGCTTGAGCTGGTAGATTCGAATCCTATCCATGGCATTCAGATTCTATTTATTATATAATCATTGTATTATTGATTAATGAATGAAGATTAATGGTGTGATTATATGAGCAATTATTGTATGGTTTATCTGAAACTTGTGACATGAATTTCATGTTTAGTGTACATTCTCTTTGATAATTCCACTACATAATTCCCTTCTTACAAATTTCATATTTTCATGTAGATCAAAGGTTCACAAATTTAACATGGTATCAAATCCTTATTCAGGCTAGCAACAAACCTTGTCTGACCTCCATTGTGCACAAGAAGTAGCTGATTTTCCACATAATTCCTGCAATTATTGCCTTGCTAACTTTGGATTCTGTCTAGAGAAGTCTTTGCAGGGGTGACAAATTTTGAGAAAGTGCACATGTCGAGGTGGAAAGGATTGTACTGACATATCATTGTGAATTGGTTTGTTTTGCAGTGATATTTTGGAGGTACAACTTCAATATGGATTCTAGATTATCAGTTCCTTTTCTTACTCCATTCACAAGATATTCAAAGTGGAAATTGAAGATGATTTCATATCTAAAGAGATAAGGTCTCTTTATTTGACTTGGTAACGAGTCTTATGAATATGAGAATGTCCGGCTAAAAGACGTTGATAGAGCTTTTGGAAGTATATGTATGGCCTTTTCTCCAAGCTTGTGCTACCTTATTGATTATGTTGAATACCCAAAGGATCTCTGGACATAATTGGATAGAACCTTTGGAAAGCACAATGAAGACCATTATATCAATTTGGAGAGTACACCCAACATCACAAGAGTTATTTATTCAAAAGTATCGGCCTCTATTCTCTCTGATGAAGTTTTCAAGATGAAGAAGAAGCATAATATTCAACACGGTCAATTCGAATTGAAGAAAGTCTCCTTGGAGTGACTCCTTCTCCTATTGCTTCAGAAGTTGATGAGATCTCTGATATCTCATAATCTCATATAGTTGATCCAAAATAAGAAATTTGAATCTCTATTATTGAAGAAAAACTCTCCTTCCATTCTACTCAGGAATTCTCCAGTGATTCTTCTATTTTAAATTCTGTGCAAAGTTTGTCGGTGACTGCTTCAGAAAATGAAGAGGAATTTGATTTCTCTCTCTCTAATGTTGTTGTTGGTGTAGAAAAGTAATACTTTGGATGTTTTGGAAGAAATATCATATTTTAGGAGTGATCCATTCACTCTCATTTATCTATAGCTTCCATCAAATTCCTCTATGATTGCTTGCACCAAGACTCGGAGTTTTGTTGAAGAAGGAGAAAATTGTGCATCTACCATCTCAATGGAGCACTTGGAACCTTTCTTCCACACTCTTGGATCTGATATTACCTTACTTGGATCTGATATGACCTTATATGGTTCGAATTTTAAGTTTCAAGAGCCTCCAATCATATTTGTAGTTTTTCTCATCAATTTTGGTGTGAAAAATCAAGTACCTCAAGTCTCTTTCAAAATTGTTATTGGGGATTCGATATTAGTTTTCTCTCATGAGTTTACTGATATTAGATTTTGTGAATCATTGGATATTTTAGAAGATATATCAGATTATGGATATCAAACATTTTCTCTCCATGGTAGCAGGACTTCTCTACCTTTCTACTTGATCACATGCTCATCTTCTCACAATACTAATAAAGACAGAGACATCATGCATTCGCCTGGACATTTGCTCCTAAAACTCGGAGCTGATTTTACCTCATATATTTCGATGTTCAAGGGTGCAACATATAAGTTTCTTGGGTTTACCTCACATGGTTATAATTCTCAAGAACTTTTTCTCTTTCATCAGTTGATATCAGTTGCTCTACATGGGTCCAGTTTTCATCTTGCAGCTGTCTATGTTCCTGATTCAGTTGAGCATATTCCTCTTCTTCCAAAGAGGAAAATTCCTCCAGACATAATCATTTAGTTTGGAGAGGTTCACATGCATAGTCCCAGGATGCTGATGCACAGAAGAACCAATATTCTTCACTACTGCTCCACAGTGTTGCAGATTGCAGCAATATTTTCACGTTTTTTCTCAAAGAGAAATTTTTTCTCTTAAGTATGGAAGCTTATTTCTTGATTACCTGCTTATATTGAGGGGGGGTTTTTTCCATGATATTTTCCCCATTTTCCTTATTTTATTAAGCATTATTTTATTCATTTAGATTGTATTGGTGACTTTTGGCCTAGTTGTCCAAAGTTAGGATTAAGGGGGGGTGTTAGGATTAATTAATCCTCCTTTGTCCAATATAGTCTATTTGGTCATATTTCCTAACTTATTAAGTTATTATTACTGTACTAGAGTATGGGGGACACACCTAGAGGTTATCTTCCACTTACTGCATGTGCATGCATGAGTTTATGTGCCTATGGGAGAAATCCCTACATTATAGGAGCCCACTCTGAGTGCCACCAACAACCTCCATCAGTTGGTTGTGGTAGGTAAGAAATTATGCTGAGTTAACCTCTAGTTACAATTAGTTAGATCCCTTTCAGTTAGCTTAGTGCCAGTTTTGCATGCATGAAGGGAGAGTGGCACCTTTTTCCCACCTACCTCATCAGTTAACTGATTGTAGAGATTGATTTAGACATTTGAAGTTAGACTAGTGAGTTCCAACGGTGATTTAGATACACTGAGTTAGATATTCAGTAAGCTTGAGCTGGTAGTTTTGAATCCTATCCATGGCATTCGAATTATATTTATTGTATAATCATTGTATTATTGATTCATGAATGAAGATTAATGTTGTGATTATCTGAGCAATTCTTGTCTGATTTATATAAAATGTGTGGCATGTATTTCATGTTCAATGCACATTCTCTTTGATTATTCCATTGCATAATTCCCTTCTTACAACTTTCATATTTTCCTGTAGACCAATGGCTCACAAATTTAACAAATTCCACCTTATTTTCTTAGCATCTATTATTTGTGTGATCCATTTTAATGTGAATATGGTAAACTAAAGTAATTTTGGGTGTTATAGCCCTCTTATTGCAACATTTATGTCTCCATCTCAACCTAGGGAACTAGTAGGTTGGTGAAACATTATTTGCAAGTAGTCTTATTTGGATGTGGACATGATAGAGGCTCATGATCCCTCAACAATCAACTTTATGCCAAACTAGGTAAGACCTTACTCTTTTCCTTATCAACCTCAATACAAAAATATTCATCTCCATAGCCTTCCCCTCCTACAAGTGAAATCACAACAACTATAAAACCAACATAAACAAGCAAACACCCCAAAATCAACCAGCAAGACCAGAGGCATTTCCCCTTCGTCTTTTTTCCTTTTTTATTACTTAATTTTCTAATTTGAATCAATTTATTAATTTTGCATGGATGACACCAATTGTCATCCATGCAACTCATATCAACCAAAGGTTAATTCAACTCACTTAATAACTAACCTAAATTTAATTACAATACACACATTCGATTTTTATTTATGTATATTAATTGATTTTTTTACTAATACCATATGTTATTCATACTTATACATTTCCCATTGATTAATTATCCTAACTAATGTTGGAGTGTTACATAGTCCCCCTTTATGAAACTTTTTCTTAAAGTTATAACCATATAGTAATGAATGGATGACTTACTCAATCAATTAATTGATTGTGAGAGATTTGAAGTTTTGGTCCTATCCTCCTAATCAACTCCTCTTTCAATGTTTGAAGTGTGGATGGCTATCCTATTAGAGCAAAAAATGAAAGTCTAAAATAGAAATAAAATCTAAGGTTAAATAGATTTTATTTTCAGCTAGAGTTTATAGCTATTATTAAGAAAGATGTTCTGAATTATGTTGAGGAAATCAGAGTCCATGGAAGAATGGGAGGAGAAATATATCCATCGTTTATATCTCTTATCTCCGAAGAGAGAAAACAAAAAATTCTCAAGATATTTAGGCCTTCATTGTGCAATGTTTCTTATAAAATCTAGTTGAATCCAATGATATTGTAAATGGGGATTCATTCCAAGAAAGATATAATCTTTGGAAACTTATTTTTTGGTCCAAGAATAAATTCACGGCAGTAAAATTACTAAAAGGTGGGATATGATAATTAAATTGGAGATCGCAAATGCTTTGGTCAGATGGAAGCATGCCTTTTTAATATAAGTTTATGAGAAAGTTTTGATTTTTCCATTGGTATATGCTTTAGTAAATGGGCGTGCAATTGATTTTTTTAGTGTATCAACTTCAAGAGGTATTAAGCGAGGATATTGCTTATCCCCTTACTTGTATATTTCAATGGTTGATGTTTTGGGAAGGACATTGTTAATCCATTTTGTTGTACTTGTGTTTATTTTGAAAACCTTTTTGGGACCTTAATTTATATTGAGAAATTTATGAGGTGCTTTTTCTCTAAAGGAGGATGATAATTAATAAGGAAAATATTTTCTTAAGTTTTAAGGAAAGTTAAACTTTAGTCATTGAAAAAAAGGAATGGGAAAGAAAGGCCCAAGTTTAACGAAATATATTTTTGGGAAAAAATTCTAGTGGAAGTAGATTTTGAAAAATAACTTTATAGATATATATGGAAAAAATGATCACTGAAACTTATTAATTCGAAGCTCCCAAGTTTGAAAAATAGTTAAACAACCTTTAGTCCTAAAGGAGCAAAGTTGAAATTGAACTTAGGAATACAATATGGCAACATTCTAATAGAAAGAGATGACCTTCAAAATAAAAGGAAATGCTTATCCTCCATAAACATTTATACTCTAGCTCTCTTATTACTATAGCGATAAAGAGCTTTAGCTTTGTCTTGTTGCATACATGTAAAACCCCCCTTTTCCAACAAGATTTGCATATATAATATACACGTATGATTTCATCTCTAAAGGAGTCTAATAAACTTCAAGAAAATATGCAAGATCATCTTCTTTGGAAAATTTCAAATGGATCATACTCAGTCGAAGCACATGCCATTCTACAGAAATTGGAGAATAGAGTAAGGAATCATGGTTACAATTGAGTGCTAATACTGTTAATCATTCCCAAAAGTAAATCCTTTTTTCTTATTGGCTCGCAACAAATTGTCAATTGCATAGTATCTCTCAAAAGCTTATTCATGAAACATATAGACTTGTATTATGTTAACAACATGAAGGGATCAACCTATAATTATAACTTTAATGTAAATACATTGAATAAGTATGGTGGTACTTCTTATTGGAAGGAGGAACACAACTAACACACGACACCATCAAGGTGGGACACAACATTCAATTCATGGTATAGATAATATCCAAGCATCTCAGATGAAAACCTATGTTAAAGAAAAAATTGGGAGTGTCTACCAAAATTTGTATTCTTGAAGGTTTGGATTTCCTGAAATGACTGCAGCTTTAACAAGGACAAACCTGTAATTGCTCTATTAAGAAATATCTCAATTATTCTTGAATGACCATATTTTCAAATTCCAATCCAGCGTGCCTATTAAAAGTATTAATAGGAACCAATAGTCAAGAATATTAAAGAAAAATAATGTTAACAACAAAAACGAATCAAGAATAGTACTTTTCCCTTTAAATTATATGAATGTGCCCTTCCAAGCACATGTTTCTTAGATACTTATCAACCCCCCAAAATACACGTAAAAAAGACAAACAAGTCAACCACTGAATTGAATTTCAAATCATTAGGGCCAAGTTTCAATATCAAAATTAGAACAACTCACACAAACAATGCCCCCAAGATTAATCACCTAGAAAAGAGTGTACTTAAATTTGTCAAGACATATCAAACTCAAAAACCTTGGGATGTTTACATAGTAGAAAATTGAGATGAGATATTATACAGAAAGGATAGTACTTATTGTTTGTATTTCATATTGCTTGTCAAAATGTTCCTCAACAACTTGTTTTTCTCTCTAATCCACCTCTTCCAACAAACCCAACAACCATGAGTAGATTCATTAGTAAATCAACATTGAATCCAAGCTTTACACTTCAATTATTGTTCCCAAGTTGATACTAGGAAACCTACTAATTCCATAATGCTATAGGGGGCTCCTTCATGGATTTTTTCGTAAGATTCAAAATCAATTTTCCTTTAGACTAAATGAATTGATTTTTGTTCGAAGTCAAGTAATATATATGTGTGTGTATCCATCTATGTGTGTATGTGTGTGTAGAGAGAGAGAAATAGAACGAGAGATAGATAGATATATAGGAAAACCTATTTTATTCCTATAGAATAAGCATACACTTCCCATATGGAGCTTACATCTTCTTTTATCTGCCTTTAAAACTACATTATATTCATTCGACATTTATCCTTTCATTCATACAAAAAAAAGGCCCATATCCTTCCAAACACCTTCATTTACTATGATGTATCAACATTCCAACCCAAAATTATTCTTATCCTTCTTAGCTTTCTTTTACATCATCATAAAATGATCTGTGACCTACCTATTTCTCTGCTCCTCTACCTCAATGACACTTGGTTGCAAAGCTAGAGCCAATTTGGATAATGAATCTGCTTCCATGTTCAACTCTTTGTATATGTGTGTAAATGACACAGATTCAGAGGAACACGTCAACTCACGTATTGCAGACAACACATATTGAAGGTGTGGCGCGTTGATCTGAAGCCTCCCTTTGGCCCAATATACAACCATTTTTTAGTCTACGAACAGTTGTAACCTTGAAACCTGTTTGTGTAGAGCTACCCCGAGAATCACCTATAGGGTCGTGAGCTCAAATCTGTTATTTGAAGCTTGTCCCGGGGCATAGTTAATGCTAAAGTTTTATTATTTCTGAGATAAGTAGTATCCCTCCCACTACACCAAGTGGCAGCTCCCCCCTGACTGGCCCCATCAAAGAAATCCCAGGGAAACTATTGTTTATTTCTGGGTTCAAAATAAAATGTTGCTTAATCATCGTGGGAGTTGTTTTTTGTTCTTGTACTTTATGCATTAATAAGGACAACATTCTATCTGGAGGGATCCATCTGTTATTAAATATTTCTTTGGTTCGAGCTTACCATATGTTGAAAACAAACAAAGCAGGGAAGGCACCATAACGACGTACCATTACCTCCTACCACCATTGTTGTGCGTGTTGTTGCAGCGTTAGATCACCTCTGGGAAACACCTTATTATTGTATAAATTATTTGACGTAGAATCCCGTACATATCCTGCATATGGACAAGAGATGAACAAATGAGAAGTCACTTCCTCAAAATATTTACACATAATGCACACTCTCGGACTTTGTATCCCTGGATTTCTTAAGTTTTCCCACATTAAGAGCTTATTGCTTAGTGCTGGCCATATGGTAATTATAGTTTTAAGCAGACCTGGGATCTTCCATACTTTTGACCACCACCATCTTTGTTCTCCTTCAAACAAATCTAATATTTCAACCTCATATCCAATTTTTGTCGAGAATTTTCCATCAATCCCATCTTTGTCAATATTAAAATTGTTAGGGTTAACCTTGACTTGGGAATGAGTCAAATGTTTTAGGTCTCAACATGTGTTTTTGGGCCCATGGTATTTGGTGTCCAATGGTATTTTTTCTTGGTATTGGTGGCCCATGGTATTGTCCCATGTGATTACAAGTAAGGAATCCTTTGTAAGGCTTGAGGAGGCTTTATTGTAAAGTGATTTGGGGTGAGTAGTGGCTAGCTCACTTGGCCTAGCTTGGCCAATTTAGGTCAAGGGAGATAATATATCTATTATGGTGGTTTTTCTCGGTTTTGGGTTTTCCATGTAAATTTTATGTGTCTATGTGAATGTTTATTGTAATTTTTATTTCTCGCATATTTTATTTTTATTATGCTTGCTTAATCCCTAAGAACTGGTATCAAAGCCAAAAGGTATATTTGGTTGGTAAACTCGCAAGAAAGAAGGGTTCTTGGTTCGAATGGGAGCAATAGTGAAAGAAGGAAAGTTTAGGGTCGATAAATTTAATGGCCAAAACTACCATTTATGGAAGATGCAAATGGAGGACTATCTACACCAGAAAGATTTGTTCCTACCGTTGAGAGGAAAAAAAACATTTGGTGACTAGAAGGACTAAGAATGGGAGGTTCTTAACAGAAAGGCACTGGGAACAACACGATTGTAATTGGCTTCATCAGTGGCTTTCAATATTTCAAAAGAAAATACAATTGAGGGTGTAATGAGTGCATTAGTTAATCTCTAAGAAAAACCCTCCACTTCCAACAAGGTATTTCCAATGAAACATTTATTTAATATGAATATTTCATAAGGTGGATCTATTGTTGACCATTTAAATGAATTTAATATGGTTACTAATCAGGTAAGCTCCGCAGGAGTGAAATTTGATGATGAGGTTAGGGATCTTCTAGTCTTGTGCTAATTTCTATAAATTTGGAATGGCTTGGTCATGGTTGTAAGTAACTCCATTATGGTTCAAACACTCTTAAATTTGATGATGGTGTTGGTGTTATTCTTAGCGAGGAAATGCAAAGAAAAATCACAAGTGAGACATCAGGTAATGCGTTTACCATGGAGAGCAGGGGAAGACAAAGGGAGAGAGGAAAGAGCCCAGGTAATTGCAGTAGGTCTAGAAAGAATAGATCCAAGCCCAAACTGGGAAAGATAAAGTGCTAGAATTGTGGTAAGAGAGGACATCTAAAGAAAGATTGTAGAGCTCCAAAGCATAAAAAAGACAAGCAACAAGAGACTACTCAGGAAGTCAATGTAGCAGGTGATGTGTTACAAGATGCTTTGATTCTTACACTAGATAATACTTGTGATTCATGGGTAGTAGATTCAAGGGCTTCATGTCATCCTACACCCCATAGGAAATTCTTTCATGATTATGTTTCAGGTGATTTTGGACATGTTTTATTGGGGGATGATGAGCCATGTAAAATTGTCGGAATGGGTAAGGTACATATTAAGTTAAATAATGGAAATGAATGGATACTAAAAGTTGTAAGGAATATTCCTACTATGAAAATAAATCTAATCTCAATAGGGCAATTGGGAGATAGTGGTTATTTGTCTACATTTGAAAAAACAAGGTGGAAACCCTCTAAAGGAGCATTGGTAATAGCAAAAGGGGCTTTGGGAGATGGCGGTTATTTGTCTACATATTGTATTTATGTCCTCATAATATTGATTATTCTATTGCTGTAGCTTCCACATAAACATGTGCAACGTTGTGGCATCGTAGGATTGGCCACATGAATGAGAAGGGGATGCATATTCTTCACTCAAGGAAATTGTTTCGAGATCTGAAGTAGGTAAGTTTAGAATTTTGTGAGAATTGTGTTTATGAAGAACATAATAGAGTTAGATTTCTTAGGGCTGGGAAACAAAAGAAGAGTGAAACGTTAGATCTTGTGCATACAAATGTATGGGAACCGGCTTAAGTACAATCTCTTGGTGGATCTCATTATTATGTTACTTTTATTGATGATGCAACTATAAAAAATTGGGTTTATTGCATTAAAGAGAAATATGGTGTGTTTGCTACTTTTAAGAAGTGGAAAGATTTGGTTGAGAATGAGATAGGAAAAATGTTGAAATGTCTCAGATATGATAATGGAGGAGAAAAATACAACAAGGATTGTGATAGTTATTGTTCATATCATGGGATTCGTAGAGAGAATATAGTCTCAGGAACACCACAAGAAAAGGGTGTGTCAGAAAGGATGAATAGGATGATCATGGAGTGTTCAAGGTGTATGAGATTGAATGCAGGGTTTCCCTTACAGTTTTGGGTTGATGCTGTAAATATTGTTGTTTACCTAATAAACAAAAGGAATTCAAGTGCTTTGAATGGTGGTATTCCAAAGGAGGCATGGACAGGTAAAAAGGTAAACTACTCATTTCTAATAACTTTTGGTTGTGAATCATTTGTACATATTGAAAAAGAAAATAGAAAAAATATTGAGGCTAAATCCAAGAAATGAACCTTTATTGGATATAGGGTTGATGATTTTGGTTATCGCTTATGGGATTATGGAAATAAAAAAACCAATAGGAGTAAAGATGTAGTGTTCAATGAAAAGGTTATGTACAAAGGTCAGCTGCAGGAAAATAAAGAGGAAAAATAAAATACAGAGTACTTAATTCTTGATGAAATCAAAGAAAATGAAGTTCCAAATGTACCATAAAATCAAGAACAATATCAGGTACCTCAAACTCCTACAAGTGTAAGAAGATCTACCGGGTTAAATAGATCTGATGCAGGAGCATCGGCTCAAGAGGGTGAAGTCATTCATGACTTCAAAAGACCAAGGTAAATATTAAGGATACTTGGGGTCTCATACATTTGTAATTTGATTTATTTTGTAAAAGCTTAATAAAAATGGATAAGGAATCTAGATCCTTTTCCACATGTAATAGTTAGGATTGAATTAGTTCTTTAGTTTAATGAATTCAAAAATTTGTTAGTGAGTCGTCGAGTTAGTAGAGATTAATAAGGACTGTACTCCTTTGTTATGGGATCTGGAAACAGAACCTTGATTGTATAAAACATAGTTCGAGTCATTTAGACAGGAAAATTTTGGTTAAGCTCATAGAGCTTAGATAGCTCGAAGAAACTTGTTTTAGCTTGCAGAGCTAGAAAGGAGTGGAAGCGTAAGACAGGTGAATATGAGAGATAGATGTGTGTAGAATTTTGACCAATTGAATAAAGAACAGAGATCCATATTTTGCATATGTTTTTGTTTTCTTCATGTCTCCATATAGCTCTATGTACAGTGTAAGCTTATCCCGTGTATGTGTATAAGCATATTTTGATAAACAAAATACAATTTCGTAGTCCTAAGACAGTAATCTTCAAATTGCAGAAGGAACTCATCGTTTCACTGATCAATTCAGTGAACATCACAGAGAGTTTAATGAGCGTGTATCTTTGACAGATCCATGGCTGGAATCAATTTTTTCGGGTGAATGAATGCCCGAGTTAATCCTAAACCAATTGTCATGTGACCGAAGATCGTGAGGTTGAGATTAAAAGTGGAATAAGATAAACTGTTGAAGAATATTTCGTTGATAAAAGAGAGAGGAGGATAAAAGGTGATTTGGACGACAGATCAACGAAATATTTTATGCTGATTATATCGGGTTTTGTGTGGATTGGAACGAAATATCTTACCTGGCATCAGGTTTGGTATCAGAGCAGAAAATGGATTTTGTGTGAAGGTATGAGAGTGTGATCACATTAGTCTTTGTCTCTAAAATATTGTGAATTGTTAGTTTATGAGGTTGGAGTAGTTTTTCTGTATGAAAGGCAAGGTTATTTTTACTCATGTATTACTAACATATTAAGAGCAAGTCATTAGTGACAGGAAAATTGTATCTAGTATTGAATTGTTGTGCCAGGAGATGGAGGTCAGAGTTGGAAGAGGTCGAGGCAGGCGAGAAGACCTGTTGCCAATGTAGAATTGAGAGAGGAGATAAGAAATATGAGAGAAAGGCTGGAAGCCTTAGAAAATGGCACACATCATGAGCACACTGGAGATGCAAGTGATGAAGAGATACCTGAAGAGGAAGAGAAAACAACTATTGAAACTCCCAAGGCAAGAATGTTTAGGTATATTTTTAGTGCAGGTTCTAGTTCAAGAGATGATGTGCCATTCTACAGTGGAATCTTGGATCCAGAAGATTTAATTGATTGGATCAATGCCATGAACAAACACTTCGATGATGCTGAAGTGAAGGAGGATAGGAAAGTTAGATTTGATGTCACAAGGTTAAGAGGGCATGCATCATTGTGGTGGGATGGTGTGCAAGAGGAGAGAAGCTTGAAGAACAAATCCAGGATCAATAGCTGGAACATAATGACATCTAAATTGAGAGGTAAATTTCTTCCTAAGGATTATAAGTTGATTTTGTTTAGGAAAATGAAAATATTAAGCAAAAGTCAATGACAGTTAGGGAGTATACTGAGGAATTTTATATGGTAAATATCAGATATGGACATATGGAAGACACACCAGAGAGGGTAGCTAGGTATATTAATGGTCTAAGATTTGATATACAATATGAATTGGGTTTGTTGTCATTGAGATATGTTGAGGAAGCATATCAGGTTTCTTTGAGGGATGAGGAGAGGCTGATGAGAAAACAAAGTAAAAAAGAAAAGGCGAGAGGCTTTGGAGGAAGGGAACAATAACAGAAAGTTGAAGCTAAAAGTTCAAATCAACAAATACAGTTTGACAAAAATGATGATAACAAAGGTGGGAGAAATCCTTCAAGAGGAAGAGGCAGAGGAATAGGTGGACAAGTTATATGTTATACATGTGGGAAACTTGGCCATATGTCATGGGGTTGTCCAAAGAGTGTTGCAAGGCAAAGGGGATCATAAGTAGTGCAAGATGAACCTGAAACTCCAAATGAATTAGAGGTGACTATGAGTTACCATGAACAAGGTGAATCCTTGTTGTTGAGGAAGGTAATTGATGAGACGATTTAAAGGAGGAGAATGTTTAAGATAGTTTGGAAAGCTGAAGGTAAGTGCTGCAAGTTGATTATTGATAGTGGTAGTACTGATAATTTTATTTCTACAAAGATTGTGGACAAGCTGAATTTAAAGAGGATAGTACACCCAAAACCATACAGAGTTGCATGGCTGCAGAATGATCATCAAGTTCTTATGAGTGAACAATGCCAAATAAAGTTACAGATTGCAAGTTATTAGGATGAGGTAAAATGTGACATCATAGAAATGGATGTTTGTCATGTTTTATTAGGAAGGCCTTGGTAGTTTGACAGAGAAGCAGTGCATGAGGGAAAAAGGAATGTCTATTCCTTTGAAATGAATGGAAAGAAACATAGTCTTCATCCATTCAGAGGTAAGAAAGAGGAAGTCAATAGTCAATTGTTGTGATGACTGACAAAAGGATTGTGAATGATTGGAAAGTTGAAGATGAGGTAAAAGTAATTTCATAAGTAAATGATTTTGAAATTAAAACGACTAACAAGGTGTGCATTGATTGGATAAAGGAAAGAACATACCAACATGAAATGTCAAATGAAAGCATGGAATTGATGGAGGAAGCGCAATGTGAAGTCATAAAGGGTGGTGAGAGGTATATGACTAATGAAATTACTAAGGATGGTGATGTGACAAAAATAGGCAAAGGAGAGAAGAGCCAAGAAATTCATGCACATAATTCTTGGATGGCAGACATATTCATGCTAATGTATTTTTTGTTTGCTTATGTAACAAGGAGTCTGATTCATTTATATGTAGATGAAGGATAACCTGTTGACAAATTGTTTGCAGGTCAGAGGAAAAAATAACTTAATTGTTCTATGGAGTTCTAACATATGCTGGAGAAATTGAAGGACCTGTTACAAATAGAGTGCTGGAAGACATGGCTGAAGGGACTGCTCAAAATGAGAACACTTCCCAAATTTACACTTTGGGTATCTGCTGAAATCCTATAGAAAAACAACAGAGAGGAAGCTCATGGACATGATCCCATGAAGAATTTCAAGCTGGGAGTCTGATGCAGGAGCATAGGATCAAGAGGGTGAAGTCATTCATGACTTCAAAAGGTCAAGGGAACTCTTAAGGAGACCTAGGGTTTCATACATTTGTAATTTGCTTTATTTTTTAAAAGCTAAATAAAAATGGATAAGGAATCTAGATCCTTTTCCACATGTAATAGTTAGGATAGAGTTAGTTGTTTAGTTGAATGAATTCAACAATCTGTTAGTGAGCCATAGTGTTAGTAGAGATTAATAAGGACTGTACTCCTTTGTTATGGGATCTGGAAACAGAACCTTGATTGTATAAAACACAATTTGAGTAATTTAGATAGGCATATTTTGGTTAAGCTCATAGAGCTTATATAGCTCGAAGAAACTTGTTTTAGCTTGCAGAGATAGAAAGGAGTGGAAGAGTAAGATATAGTGAATATGAGAGATACATGTGTGTAGAATTATGATCAATTGAATAAAGAACAATGATCCATACTCTGCATATGTTTTTTTTGTCTTCATGTCTCCATATAGATCTATGTACAATGTAAGTTTATCCTGGGTATGTGTATAGGCATACTTTGATACACAAACTGCAATTTCGTAGTCCTCAGATGATAATATTCAAATTGTAGATGGAATTGGTCATTTCAATGATCAATTCAATGAATATCATAGAGATTTTAATGAGCGTGTATATTCGACAGATCCATGTCTGGGATCAATTTCACCAGGTGAAATAACGCCCGAGTTAAGCCTAAACCAAACGTCAGGTGACTGAAGATCGTGCGGTGGAGATTAAAGGTGGAATAAGATCAACAATTGAAGAAGATTCCGTTGATAAAAGAGCAAGGAGGATAAAAGGTGAGTTGGGCGACAAATCAATGAAATATTTTCTACTGATTAGATCAGGTTTTGTGTGGATTAGACTGAAATCTCTTACCTGGCATCAAGATCCCCTAAATGTTTTTGTCCTTCAATGTAGACTGATTCTAGCGAACCAGAATGTTATGAAGAAGCAATGTAAGTGGAAACCAGAAAGAAGTGTGAGCAAGACATGCATAAGGAGATGGAATCATTGGTAATAAACCAGACTTGGGATTTGGTTGAGTTTCCTACAGGTAAAAGAGCATTGCAGAATAAATGGTTTTACAGATTGAAGGAAGAAGATGGAGGAAACAAGTGGTACAAGGATAAACTTGTTGTAAAGGGGTTTGCACAAAAGAAAGGTATGTACTTTGATGAAATATTTTCTCCTATTGTTAAAATTAATTCAATTATGGCTATTTTAAGTCTAGTGGCAGTATAATATTTGCATATTGAACAGTTAAATGTAAAATGGTCTTTAACCATGGGGATTTGGAGGAAGATATTTATATGTAGTAGCCACAGGGGTATGAGGTCAAAGGAAAGGGTAATTTGGTTTTCAGGTTGATGAAGAGCTTGTATGGAATAAAACAAGATCCACGAGAGGGGTATTTGAAATTTGATAGCTTTATAACAAAATGGTGTTATAGTAGATGTCATTTTGACCACTCTGTTTATTTCAAGAGGCTAGACAATGGAACATATATTATCTTGTTATTGTATATGGATGACATTCTTGTTGTAGGGTCTAACATGCAGGATATAAATGTGCCCAAAAGGAAACTAGCTAAATCATTTGCGATGAAGGATTTGGGTGCTGCAAAGCAAATCCTTTGTATGGGAATAACAAGATACAAGAAAAACCGCAAATTAACATTGTCTCAGGGTGAGTATATAGAAAAGGTGTTGGAGATGTTTAGAATGCAGAATGAAAAACCATTTAGTACACCTTTGGCTAGCCATTTCAAACTAAGTAAGGAGATGTGTCATAAGACAGAAGAAGAGATAGAATACATGTCCATGGTTCCCTATTCATCAGCAATTGGCAACTTGATGTATGTCATGGTGTGCACAAGACCAGATATTGCACATATAGTGGGAGTTGTGAGTAGGTATATGAACAATCCAGGTAAAGATCATTGGAGGGTAGTACAATGGATTCTCAGGTATTTGAGAGGTACCACTTCTCATGCATTATGTTATGGAGGTGCAGATATGGAAGGTGATAAAGAAAATAGGAGGAGCACCACAGGGTATGTTTTTACTATAGGTGTAACCATAGTAAGTTGGATTTCAAAACTACAAAATTTTGTTGCACTTTCAACAATGGAAATAGAGTACGCTACTACTACAGAGGTTAGTGAAGAGATGATTTGGTTTCATAGATTCATGGAGGAATTGGGTAAGAATAAGGAGAATAGAAGGTTCTACAATGACATCCATAGTTCCACTCATTTTGAAAATAAATCAACCTCTCATTATAATACTAAACATACCCAACTCAAGTACCATTTCATAAGATCTATTCTAGAAGTGAACTATTAAAGTTGAAAAATATACATACTAGCAAGAATCTTGGAGACATGTTGACAAAGGTAGTAACCAAAGATAAACTGAGTTCCTTCTTAGATTTTGTTGGCCTTCAAGCATGAAGGTGAAGATGAGAAATTTTTTAGCTCCAAGGTTCAGAGCATAGTCCAACAAGTGCAGTAGTGGCGGAGTTGTTGTGATCAGTCTCAAAGTGGGAGATATGTTGGTTGTGGAGCCTGATCTTCTTAATTCAAAGATGTTATTATCCATTTGTGTTTGTAACCCATTCTTACTGTACACTCATCCTATAAGGGGGGTGTTGGGGGACATCATCCCCTCGCGATATTTTCCCATGGCAATGCCCCTATAAAAGGAAAACATTGTAATACATATGTGTATTGTATTGTAGCATTGTGAAAAATGATCTCCATGATTGTGTGAGATACTGTGAGAGAGTGAAGAGGAAGTGCAACAGGTGTATTGTAGGTTGTATCCCTTCATTTTACTGGACAATATAATAATAAAAGGATTGAAAATTTATGTGTGGACGTATCCCATCTTGGGTGAACCAAGTTATATTGTCACATCCCCAGTTTTGACCCCGTTTGCATGATGTATATAATGTAATTAATCATGGTGAGGAGCTCAAGGAAAAAGCCCCACCATTGATTTTGTTGTGTATGTTCCAGCAATGGGAGATAATTGCCGGAGGTATGTCGTGCTATCTGGCACATTACAATTCGGCATCATGTAAATCCGCACATCAAATAAAATAAACCACAACCAGCTACGACAGTGCAACGTTGAATGAAAAGGGCATGGTTCCAAAGGATAAGGGGGGGGGGATGTCAAACCTTGGTTATGGGGGAAAAACCCATGTTTTGTCACCTTGTTGATTTTCCATCTTCCCTTGTCAACCTCTTTAATGCTCAGCTGGTGGTTGAGGAGTTATGGCTGAGGGCATTTATTGCTGAAGTGGTGGTGGTTGTGGGAGGCTGCCAGCCTTACCCAATTGCCCACTCCACCCATGTCTGCCCATTCTTCTCCCTCACGCACTCTTCCCTGGTCAGTGTACACTCACTCACCACGATTTTGGGTCTGTTGGTTCCTCACGCACAGGTTTTGGACGAATTTGGTCTCACGTGGGCATTTTGTTCCTCTCCACGAGTGGCTGAGCACCCGCTGACTGCAAATTCGCATCCTCTCCATTGCTGTGCATTCTCACGAAGAGGGATTGCTTCCTGTTTTTGTCTTCTCCACGTTTTTGGTTGGTCGTAGTGCCCAATTCGTAGTGAGCCATTTTCCTACTGTGGTCTGTTCATCCTCACGCAGAAAATCGGGTATGTCTTTCCCGTGCATTTTTCTGTTGGGTACGAGTCTTTCCTCATGCACAAGATATTTGGGTCGTTTTCCCATGTTGTGAGAGCCGTTCTCACTGTCATGTTTTGGGGCTGTTGTTTCCCCAGTGTTTTGTTGGCTGTGGTGTTCAATTTCGTTTTGAGCCACTGTGGGTTTCCAATTCGTGGGCTGAGTTTCTGTGTTTTGGGACTGTGCATAGTTGCCATTGTTTTTACTTTGAAATTGGGCTGTTGCTGTTGTTTCCCTGGTTTGGGATGTTGTGGTTGAGCTGTTTTGGCCACGTTAGGGCCAAAACCAACTCTGGGTTGTCCCTTGGACTTGAGTTGTGCTCCTCCATTGTTTGGGGCTGTCCCCTGTTGTTTATGACTTCTTCACAGAGCTGTGAAGGGATTGTTTAGCTGCTGGTATGCAGTGGTTGAACCTTGGACTATGCTGGCTTGGCTTGTCTGTGGAAAGCCTGTGAAACCCAACAGTGTTGGTTTGGCTGTTATGTGTCCCCTTGGCTATGTGTAAGCCTGCAATTGACCCTTAGCCCGGAGGAATCATGCCCAGCTTGGGGGTGGCAGTGTTGCTGAGAGATAGATGAGCAAGCTGGCCTATGGTTAGGTGGAACGTTGCAGCGACATAGCTGGTTGCGGGTGAATTCTTCATCAAGAGATAAGTGCTGCTGGTTATTCCATCTCTGCAAATTTTATATTGATGTTAAATGAATTATAATGAACATGGAGATTGCTGGAATGCATGTGTTTGCTTCCGCTGTATGATTGAAGATAAATGCATCTGTGTATGCTTAATTCCAGCATTGATTTCATTTTATTTCTGTTTATGTTCATTGGGCATTTTGTCCCGGCTGTGTTTGATGCGTTCGTCGCGTCCTCTTCGCTGGTTGAGGGCTGGGGATGTGACAATATGGTATCAAAGCGCCATGGTTGCAACAATGGGCCTCTATGGGCCAAGAAGGTGCAGTGACAGAAGGTAGAATTACCTTCTCTTTCCAGCAGAACAGCCGTGAGCAACGAATTCAGAAAAACGGTCTAAGTGTGAGCAGTCGGACCACAGGAGGAAGTGGAATTCCACCGTTGCGGGTGAGCTGGAGAAGTTTCTATTCGCCGTTGCGGGCGAATGGCTGAAGTCTCCCATCCGACCGTTGCGGAAGGATTCATGGAGTTAACCTCCGTTGTTGCGGGTGGAGCAACGATCTTCCCCTCCGACCGTTTCGGGTGGTGGAGTGATCTCACGTCTGATTCGAGATCCGTCCGATCGCCGACGCCGCGGAGAGTTTGAAGATCCATCCGATCGTCGACGCGCGAAAAGAAAGCTCGGAATTTTGGCTAAGTATGGAACGGTCGGGCCATTGAAGGAAGTGAACTTCCACCGTTGCGGAAGGATTGGCAAAGTCTTGCATCCACCGTTGCGGACGGCTAAGCAATCCTGCGTCCGATTCAAGATTCAGCCGACGCCCGATGTGAAGAGTTCGTCCAAGAAAAGAGCGGACTGTTTGGAACTCCTGGAGAGCCGATACGGCGGAAGGGAGATTGGTTGGAGAGCCGATACGTCGGAAAGATTGAAGCTTCCAAGGGGCAGCCGTTGCGGATGGGAAGAACTTCCGAAGAGCCGACGTTGCGGATGGAAAGCATTTCAGCATCCGATGTGAAGTTAGCCGCAGTTGCGGAAGGGCTGGAACACCCGGAGAGCCGCCGTTGCGGAAGGCTGAGAGTTTCCGGGGAGCCGATTCAGTGGAAGACAGAACGGTCAGGGAGCCGGTTCGGCGGAGGAAGGAATGAGAAAGGAGCCGACGTTGTGGCTGGGAGATTGATCTGGGAGCCGATACAGCGGCTACGAGATTGGTTAGAGAGCCGATTCTGCGGAAGGAACAATGGTTCCAGGAGCCGATTCCAACTGTTTCTCAGTGAAATTTTGAGCTGTTTTCAGAGAATTTTCAGGGGCTGAAAATGAGAAAAGAGGCAGCGATCTAATGCACCAAATTGCGCGAAAAACAATAATTTACAAAAAAAAAAAGAGGGCGCTGCCCTCGACCCGCCCTGGAAGCCACAAGGGGGCAAGCCCCCTTGACCCCCGTCGTCCCTTGAGACAGTCGTTCTTGTGCGAAGGAAAATCCTGTGTTTTGGGCAAGAGTTCGAATCAGAGGGATTTCAAAAAGGACAAAAGGGATGCCGAAAATGCAGCTGCCAAAATGGCTCTGAGATCATTGGAAGAATGTGGAAATTCTACTTTGCAGTTGTGTGTAAAATGCAAAGGTTTGCTGAAAGTCTTCATTTTTAGAAGGGGTGTGGTTTTCACATCCAAGATCGGAATGACGCATGTGAACAGGTGTTGGAAAGCTTATCCAGTAAGGAACAAGGATAAGAGACTGGAATCTGAGCATGAAGCAGCAAAGTGCTAAGGATGAACGCTGTTGTCAAATGGACAAATCTGGACAGTTGCATGCCCAGGGGCAACAAGGACTATGAAGTCAACCAGTTGCTGTGTGGAAAAGGAATTCCATGAGAAGATGAGGGGTTTGAAAGGGAAGTTTTCATTAGACCCTATCTTGTTGATTATAACTTTATTTCCTGAGTTTATGCTTGAAATGCATGAGGATATGTATTGCATGCATAGGATATTGTATGATTGGTAAGAATATTGGAATATATATATGTATAATGAACCACTGATGATAATCATTGTTTTGATGTTGGCATTAGTGGCAAAACCAACGATGACATGGACCCGGATGAATATGTTGCTGATGCTGATGAATGAGACCAGCAACCCTATGAAGAAAGGGATAAGGCAACAGGTCCATAACAAAAGTTGGTGAGCAGATTCCGCAATCTCCTGCAAAGGACCAACCAATTTGGTCATGGAAAGGGTGTAAGTACGACCCATGCAGGTAAGAGTTTGCTTATGACAGAGTCCATGGATTGGTCTAGGTAAGAGACCTCATACCATGTGAATGTTGGAATGTAGAAAGGTGTCATGCCTATACATGTTAATGATATTGATTATAGTAATGCATCCTATATGAATTAGTCATGGTTAGGCCATTCACGGTATATTGAATGCAAGATAGCATTGAATGGACATGCATTAGAAGATTTTATGAATCTTGTTGTTATGCATTGGATGTATGCCTATGAAGGGTGTGAGTGACTGATTGCATAAGTGTAGGTGCAATGTTGTGATGCATTGCATGAATGCATTGAGATGAATGCATGTGATATTATGAATGACTAATGGCTGAACGATGAATTGGTGACAATTCAGGGACCATTTCAGAGGTTGTTATGAATGCAGGATAGTCATGAGCAATTGGCTGCCAGAAATGCTCTATGGAAGAACAGGGTGGTATGGATGATACACTTGTGAAGTAAGGAGTATCTAACCACTTCATTTAATTGCATGAATGATATGACTATACCTTGCAATGTTAGCATGATAATGATTGCACAAAGTAAATGAGCTTTGAGAACACTGATGTGACTAACCTTTGAAGTATTTGAATTTTATAAATTCTGAAAATGCTTCAGTGATGGTTGTAGCAATGAGATAGTATATGCATACTTACCAAGTGTTTGGTTGATGGAAGCTCATGTTTCAGGTAGATTATTTTGAGAACGGCATTGAGAGGTAAGACCCTGACCAATGCTGGAATCTACCGTGTAAAAGAGCTTGTTAGATTTGCGTTATGAATTTCAAATATTGCTGACAACTACTAGTCACTATTGGCTTGCATAAGCTTGTGTTTGGTTGTTTGAAGCTTGTGTTTCAGGTAGATTATTTTAAGAACGGCATTGAGAGGTAAGGTCCTGACCAATGCCTGAATCTACCATATGATA
>LPNX010401452.1:69197-105887 GCA_001517045.1 Pseudotsuga menziesii
CCCGGAGGAATCATGCCCAGCTTGGGGGTGGCAGTGTTGCTGAGAGATAGATGAGCAAGCTGGCCTATGGTTGGGTGGAACGTTGCAGCGACGTAGCTGGTTGCGGGTGAATTCTTCATCAAGAGATAAGTGCTGCTGGTTATTCCATCTCTGCAAATTTTATATTGATGTTAAATGAATTATAATGAACATGGAGATTGCTGGAATGCGTGTGTTTGCTTCCGCTGTATGATTGAAGATAAATGCATCTGTGTATGCTTAATTCCAGCATTGATTTCATTTGATTTCTGTTTATGTTCATTGGGCATTTTGTCCCGGCTGTGTTTGATGCGTTCGTCGCGTCCTCTTCGCTGGTTGAGGGCTGGGGACGTGACATATATTGGTGTCTCTCTTGTAATGTGTTTATGTGTTTAATTTTTGCATATTGTTTATTGTTATTGCTCCGTGATCATATTTTTCTAACAAAAACATATTGTTCTCCCTCCTCGAGGTGAATAAAACTAGTGACTAGCCTACTCATAAACCAGTCTTCTTCAACCTCTCCTTCTCCTTGTAACCCCAACTCCTTGGATAATTTCCAACCCGATCTGGCTCTTAGTTGAGGTTGTTAGACATGTACATCCACTAAGACAAATTATTTTATCTCTTAATTATGCTATTAATGTTGCTGACAGTATGTATTCCTCTCCTGCACCTACCCAAGGATCACTTCCAAATATAACTCTTCTTCCATCGCTAATTTTCCATGCATACCAACTTCCCACCAGAGGGAAAGCTAAAACAAAATATTTCCATCCAATAGAGTCATTTTTGTGATATTTTTCAGGTTGTCTGAACCATTCCACCATCAAGGATCACGGGAAATATTTATAACAAATAACTCTTCCCCACAGAGAGATAGAATTCTGTCCTAATCTCCAGAGAGAATTTTCTCCCAAGGATTTGCAAAATAATTTTGTATTTTTAATTCCCCAATATCCCAATTCTTTTGGAAAGGTTAGAGTTGACCATCTCACCAATGGAATTCCTTTTGCTTTTGTGTTCACTGTCGAAAGAAAGGAGAAGCACTTCTTCCTTATTTTTGTTAGTCTTCCTTTTGGAATGTAAGCTATATAATCCCAATATACCAAAATACTATGAAGTATTGCTTTGAGAAGAACCGATCTCCCTCCTCTTGAGAGAAAACAATTGGCCCACATTGAAATTCTTGCTGCCACTTTTTTGTATAGCCATATATGATCTTGAAAAGAGTAAGAGTTTGACTTGAGTAAGAACCCTAAATATTTAAAACTCTCTGACATCGAAGCTGTGGGGAAAGGAATGACCTCTCTTAATCTAAGCATCATCTCATCCAGGAAATTGTTGTGCCAGACTTGATTTTGTATGTTGATTACCATCAATGTATCCTTGTTATAAATCTACAAACTATCTGCAAAGGCTCTAATATTATCTCTTAGTTCTTTTGTGTTTGAAAATTTTACCCCTTAAATTTCTCAAAATGCCCTTGATTTGTGAAATAGTCGGCTCAAATCCTCTTCTACCAAAACAAATAGAAAAGGATAAAGAGGGAATCCGTGCCTTAATCCTCTTGTAGGATGGAAAAAAGGGGGAGGGGGATTCATTTATCAAGACTGAAAAGGAATTTGATTGAACAAGGCCTAAAATCTATTCCACTACCTCCATAGACATTCCAATTTGAATCAAGAGTAATCTTATGAAAGTCCAGCTTACCCTATCATAAGCTTTGGACAGGTCCAACTGAAGGGACATTAGAGGAAATTTGAGGTCTAAAATGGGCCTCCTAAGGAAAATAATAAAATAATAGTTAAAATAATAAAATAATAGTTATTAATTTTGGAGGAAGAATGAAAAAAACTACTTTTTTTGTTCGTATTTTCGACATATCTCCCTGTGTGTTTACTCAACTTCTGAGCAAGAGATCTCATTGGATGCAGAATTTAATTCTGCATCCAACGGGTACCCATACTACATACTTTTGACAGACCCCGCTACCCCAAAAATAAGAAATACCTGAAAAATGTGATGATGATGTCATCATCACATTTTTTTCAGGTATTTCTTATTTTTGGGGTAGTGGGGTCCGCAAAAAGTATGATCATCACATTTTTTTCATGTATTTCTTATTTTTGGGGTAGCGGGGTCTGCAAAAAGTATGCAGTGTGGGTACGCATTGGATGCGGAATTAAATTCTGCATACAAAGAGCTCCCTTGATTGAAATTTGAGTAAAAACACAGGGAGATATGTCGAAAATATGAACAAAAAAAGTAGTTTTCTTTTATGACAAATATGTCAATTCAACCATTATGGTTGACTCATTTTATTGAAATTCTATTGGTTCTTGAATTCCAACTCACAAAATTGATTGTTGGCGCATTTTCTTATAAGGCCCATTTTAGACCCCAAATTTCCTCTAATGAAAGGCACATTGTTTCTCTTTTTTATAGAATGAATTGCATCTTGAGACAAGGAAACTATACAATGAATCTATCTATTATACAAAAACCCAAATTTCTCCTCTAAAACAATCTCAATCAAAACTAGTTTCTAGCTTTGTGCTATAGTTTTTGCTATTACTTTATAAACCATATTACAACATGAAATTGGTCTAAAATCATCAAAAGATTCATATTTATACTTCTTTTGGATTAGAGTGATGAAGGTTGAATTGATTTCCCTAAGTACTTTTCCTGATGTCTGTGATTCTCTTATCACTTTAAGGATATCCTCCTTTAATAGATCGAAGAACCCTAGAAAAAATTCTAGAGTGAAGCCATCCGGTCCAGGGCTCTTCCATTTTTGAAAGGAGTGGAGGATAAAGATCAAAATTACTCTAATAATTATTGTGTAAGTTACTCATTCATTTTCGTTGATATTAACCTTGGAAAGAGTCTTAATACCTCCAAAATTTCTATGATTGGGCAACCCAGAGGTTCTGAGAAGAGAGTTCTTAAATTTTTCTACTATCACTTGAGTCTTATCTTGAAAATATTGGGCCATATTTCCTTGAGAATCCCTTATTTCCACAATAGTATTTATACTTCTTCTATGAGAAGAAAACCGATGAAAATGATTTATAGTAATGTCCCCCACTACAATCCAAAGATCTTGGATTTTCAATCTCCAGTGTTGTTCCTCTTTTTCTAGCAGTAAGTTTCTCTTGAGATATAATTCCTTTAAGATATCCACCTCGCTTTCTGTGAAAACCCCTACATTGTTAGATACATATAGGCCCTTTATTTTCTTCTTTTCTCCTTTCAATTCATCTAAGAAAAAGGATCTATGCTTCTTGTCCCATTCCTTGGAGAATATTTTTATCCTTCCCATATTGTCTGTAAATTGATGCATGAAAGTGGACGACTGTGAATCATCTAATGGATACCATTTTCCCTCGACTAAAAGTCTATAACCTTCCTCTTCTAGACATAGTGGATTGAATTTGAAAGGAGATGGTGGTTTTTCGTCGGTACCTTTATTGATAAGATTATTGGTCTATGATTTGATATTAGCCATGTTCCCACCATCGATTGTACCACCAACTGATCATTTACTAAATCATCCAAAATCAAAAAATGATCTATCCTTTTGGATATCGCTTGGTCATCTACTCCTGTGTTTATCCATGTTGGTTCTAATTTCATAGGTTGCACATCGATAAGTCCTTTCCCTTCAAATAACATACTGAATAAATGACTACGAGAGTCACTACGAGCATTTTTCCCCAAAACTCTCTGATTGAGAGGGTAATATTTAAATCCCCTCCCAATATCACATTTGTCGACTCATTCATGTTTAAACTACACAATGTCTCTCGGTAATCACATCTTCCATGGAAATTCCCATACACATTTAAGATTGAGAAACTGAAAACGGTCTTTGTGTCTTTTAATATTGTTTTTATTATCAAGTCATACTCTAAAACTGAAACAAGATTCAATTCAGGACTCCATTCCATAAGTAATCCACCTAAGTGGCCATCCACGCCTACGGATTCCATTTTCTAGTCCTTTAAAAACGGACTCAATATATCTCGTGCTCTTATTCCATCTAACATCATATCCTGAATTAACAATATCGTAGGTTTTACATAATTTATCAACCTTTTAATGGCACTTATTTTGGAGGACCCCCTATCCCCCTTTCATTAAAGGAGGGGACTAGCATTAAGAACCCTTGTTTAGGGATTTTTCAACTCTAAGAGCCCGACCAATTGTTTCCTCTTTTCCTTGTTTTATATCTAAACCTGCTTGTTTTTGTGCCTTAGATGAGTAGGAATTCCTTCCAACTTGTTCCTTTTAAGGTTGATTTAGATCTATCCCCCCGAGGAAACTAGTTCCACCTCCTCCTTTTGAGTGGACTTAGATCTCAGATCATATTCCCACTTCATACCTTGGGTTTTTGCAATCTCCTTCCCAAAACTATTTAATGGAATAAACATAGGAAAATTTTGGGCACCACTATTTTTTGGCTCACTATCCTCTTTGTACCTCTCATCCTTAGGAACCTCATCCTAATTATTGACATTATTAACAAAAGAAAAGGAATTAACAGTAGGATAAATGGGGTTATTACCTTTTTTTACTGGAGGTTCACTGGAGTCAGAACATGACCCATCCTTTTCCAAAACAGGGTTCTGACTTTCATATTTTCCCTCTTATTCTTCTATAATTCCCTTCATTCTTGAGGCCGCCACCTTTTCCATGAAAAAATCTTCCACGTCTTTATCCTGATTTTTTTTATCTTGTCTCCCACTTCAGGGTTACCACCTTCTGGAAAATTGACCATTGAGTGTTTCAGGTCTTCCTAACCCAAACCTTTCTAAAGTGTGGTATTTTCTAGCGCTATGTATAATCCTTTTACAAATTCCCTACATTTCGACAACTGAAACATTTGAAAGGGAACTTCCGGTAATCCAACCTTTGAATCCAAAAAATTCTATGCTTTACAATTTTTATTTCCTCATACAGGTCGTCTCTCATGTCCATCTCTACAAGTATTCGAGCACATATTCTATCATTTTGGATCCCCAATCATCCTCTAAGGTGATGAATTTTCCTATCTTATTGTCAATTTCCTCCAAAATTGGTTTCTACCAAAACACCATTGGTAACCCTGGTAGGATCACCCACACCTGTTGGATATTATGAGACTCTTTCCTCACATTAAAAATCAATGTGACACTTTTTTAATATTAGTCCCGACAGTCCCCATCACCATTTATGATCCATAATATTTGTTCCATCCTCCTTCGGAAATTTGAATAAAAACCATCCCCAAGGGAGTACATGGAAATATGGAGTACATTTTTTTGAATTATTGTAACTTTGAAGTGTATTTACTTATTAACCCAATGTTCCTATCGGGAGAATCATTTGTATTTTAGTGTACCCCGATGTTCCTATAGGGAGAACCACTGAGAGTCACGGGGAAAACCCCTCCATTATAAGTTGGGTCATTAGCACCTTAATTAATATATTATTAATTTGTTTTTGTCCTCCTAGGGAAGTTAGTCTAGTCAATTCTAGTGGGGCTGACTTGTTGAGTGAATTCTCAAGTGAACGGAAGAATATAAATATAAGTGAGGCTCCTCTCACTTCTACACAATTACACTCACTTGTGTAGCGCATAATAAAGAGAGAGAAGCAGTAGCTGTAAGGAGGAGAAGGATTAGTCCGGGGTTTTACCTTTTATCTTTTGATCATCTATATTGAGGAAGCTTTTGCTGGGTTTTTCCCTTTAGGGTTTTCCCAGGATAAATCTATGTTGATCTTGTGATAATGTTTCTTTCAGTGATCCTGTTTATATGCTTTTGTTATGAAATTGAAATTGAATATCGATGATCTAGCTTAGCATATATGGAATATTAACATGGTATCAGAGCTAACTTGAATAGGACAACTTTCACAAGAGAAAAAGCCCTCTCTCTCCCCGACAAGAAATTAGGGTTTCAGGAAAATTTTTGATTTTGGAAAACTGCTTGCATGAAAAGTTGTGCCCTCCCAGAGTGCATATTCTGAGCTAGGGATTGAATTTTTCAGAGGAATATATCTCCCAGAAAGTCAAACCCTAGTTTGACAGCTGCACCAAAAAACTGCTGGAAGCTGCAGTGTTGAATATCGCAAGTCATATTTGAAAGGTGAAGACTTGAGATCTCTAGAAACCAAGCACACCAGTCACTCACCTCAGTCAAGCGCATCTCCTAGTAAGATCAGTTTCTCATTTTTGATATTTTCAATTTTTTTGTAATCTCATGTCAAGATGGCCCCAAGCACCAAGATAGAAGGAAAAGAGAATTACAGAGCATGGAAATACATAATTGG
The DNA here is from genome assembly GCA_001517045.1 of Pseudotsuga menziesii. NCBI lineage: Eukaryota > Viridiplantae > Streptophyta > Pinopsida > Pinales > Pinaceae > Pseudotsuga > Pseudotsuga menziesii. The sequence continues at coordinate 75,537 of LPNX010401452.1, forward strand.
ATCATTCTGATGGAGAATGATCTTGAAAAGTATATCAAGGAAGAAGTTGCAGAACCTGAAGAAGCTGATGCCAATGAGAAGCACAACAAGGATCTGATCAAGACACAGAGGATTATCGCTGAATCTATCAAGGATCACTTGATCCCTCAAGTGTCATCCAAGAAGACTCCAGAATAAATGTATGATGCCCTAGCAAGAATGTATGAAGGAAGAAACATCAACAAAAAGATGAACCTAAGAGCTCAACTGAAGAGCACCAAGATTAGTCATGGAGAATCCATCCAAGACTATTTCACAAGGGTCTCCCAGTTCAAGGAAAAGCTAGAAGCTATTGGAGACAACCTTAATGAATATGAGTTGGTTATGACTGCTCTTAATGGTCTCACTAGAACCTGAGAGTCATTCATCCAAATGATGCGTGCTAGAAAGGAAAGCATGAAGTTTGATATTGTATAGGAATATTATATTCAAGAGGAGGCTAAAGTGGCCAATAGAGAATCACTACTGAAAGAAGATGATCAATCCCTAGCCACTCATACCAAGAGAAGGAGAATTCAACCTAACTTCAAGAAGAGAAACCACAGGGAGTATCAACCTCCCAGAAATTTCCAGAAGACAAGAGAAAGTCTCCCCGATAGGGAATACTTCGTCTTTCAATGTTTTCACTATGATAAGATAGGACACATTGCCAGAAATTGTCCTTTGAAGAGACAAGATTACAAGAAGAGAAACAACAACAACATAAGGCATCATGAACATTTAGCTGAAGATGAGGATGAATAAGAAGAAGAGGAAGAACCTCAAAGGAAGAAAGAAAGAGAAGAAGATGCAAAAGGGTATGTACTATTCTCTGCACTCTCTAGGTCTGTAACACCTGGAGAAGACACTTGGATTATTGATAGTGGTTCTTCAAAGCACATGACAGGACAAAAGAAAACTCTATCCAAACTTGAAGAAAAGAACTCTCCTAAGAAGGTATCTCTAGGAGATGACTATCAATATCCAATCAAAGGAATCGGTGAAGCAAGCTACAATATTGATGTTGATGTATTTGTAACTTCGAAATGTCTTCATCTATGTATCTTATGTATTGTAACCCAATGTTTATTCCAGGATGTATCTATTATGTATTTGAGTCATGTTGTCATGCCCCGATGTTCCAATCGGGAGAATCAGTAATGTAAACAAGTCATGTCAAGTCATAGTGGGTAACCCTCCGATTGTGTAAGGGTTAAAGTCCCCGCAGTTCCAGGGCACTAGGGTTATTAGACTCTCCAAGTAGAGGTCGGCCCTAGTAGGGTTTTAGTCATGCTGGGATTAGTATAAATAGAGATCTGGGATCTCTATTTAGTACACATCACTCACACACTCAAGTGTAGCGCATAGTTGAGGAAGGAAAGGCACTGGGGCTAGACAAGACGAAGACTACTGCTGTCGGGAGTGCATCTTACTATTTTGGGGTCTTACATCTTGTGTTGATTCTATCTCTGAGGAAGTTGTGGGGTTTTCTCCATTTATGGTTTCCCCAATCAAAAACACTGTGTTCATTGTCTCTTGTGTTTGATTGTTGTACTTGTTATTCTCTCAGTAAATATCCTAACATAATGCTAGCTTAATGTTGAAAAACTAACATGGAATCAAAGCTAACCTGAGAAGAAGACACTGTGCAGCTGCGGGAACTAGGGCTTCCTAGTTTGCGGATCTTCCTCCACAGATTTTCAGCAAAATTAAGGTGGAACAACTCTCCTCCTTAGGGTGCATCTTTCTGTCGAAGCAGAATCCAATTCTGAGGTTTTTTAGTTTTGGACCTGTCACTGCTGTCAGAAATTAGGGATTTTCACAGAAAAGAAATTTTTCAATGAGCCCAGGCCTGGATTGATCTCCTCCCCAAAATCGAAGTTAGGGACAAATTTCAAGGCATTTGGGTGGACAAAACTCTGGAAAAGCAGAACCCTAATTTTCTCCTGAACCAGCTCTGCAGGATTTCAGCTCAAGTTTCGGATCCGACATCTTGAATCTGGTAAGATATAAAATATTTTGTATTTCCATTTGAGGTTCTCATTTAAGATGTCTCATCATACCAAGCTTGATGAAAAGATTGAGGGAGCTGAAAACTTCCGAGCCTAGAAGTATAGAATCTCCTTGGTCCTGGAGGAAAATGAATTAGACTCCTACATTCATGAGGAGGTTCTAGTTCCAGAGGGAGATGAGGCAAAGGACTTACATAAGAAGAATATGGTTATGGCAAATAGGATCATTGCTGATTCTATTAAGGATCACCTTATCCCAAATGTGTCCTCTCTCAAGACACCCAAAGCTATGTTTTATGCGCTAACCAAATTGTTTGAAGGTAAGAACATCAATCGCAAGATGACCCTGAGAAACCAACTGTAGAATGTGAAGATTCAAAATGCAGAAACAATCCAATATTACTTCACAAGAGTTTCTCAAATCAAAGAGCAACTAGAAGCAGTTGATGAAGAAGGGGAAAATGCAGAGATTGTGATTACTACTTTGAATGGCCTCCCTAGGTCATGGGATTCTTTCAACCAAGGAATCTGTACAAGAAAGAAGTTAGTCAAGTTTAGCAGACTATGGGAAGTGAAGATCAAGCTCTCACGGTACACTCCAAGACTCACTCCAAGTCAACAAGAAAGAAAATTGATCACTTCAGAGGTAAGCACTCTCACAAAGATAATACTAGAAGAGATGTGTTATCCCTAAAGTTGAACCTAGACTACAGGATTCAAGCTTAAGGAAATATTTGTTTAAAAATGCATAAATAAAATGAAATCAAATCAGGAACACAGGCTGGTATAAAACTAGGGCTAATAGAACCTCCCAGGATTAGAAGGAACTAGGATAATAATATTTGTTTGTACAGTTTACACAGTTCAGATATAAAATGAAAACATGACACACTTTACAATGAACAGAGCTGGTATATATCACAGATGGGTAAATACAAATATTTATAAGATAATCAAAGCATTTGAAGTGTAGGATGGTATGAATACGAGCTGCAGGAACATCAAACAGATGCTGTATAACATGGAATCAGTCACAAAGTTCAACACCCAGGTACTATGATCCTAAATCATGAAGTGAAACTGTCAATGTTTATGAAAATAAAGATAACTGCCATCTCACAATACGAATTATTGTAATGGAATATAAACGACCATATACATAACAAAATTATCAGAGAGACAATTCATATATCACAAAGGAAAATCATCATCAAGTTTATTCAAAACTAGAACCTGTTATTGAAGCTACAAAAGGTTCATGCTACACAGAAGTGCTTACAAAAGATCCAACATAGCTCCCAAAACTGCCAACCTATAGTCCCCTGCGTTCTCCTGAAAGGAAGAACTCACTTTCCTTCTGCTTTCGAGCCTTTAGCTGGGACCTCTCTTTATACAAAAATATTCTATCTACAAACTAACAATAGATCCTATATTTCAGGATCGAATCTGATCATTTCTTTTTTAATCTGTAGCTTATCTTTAACTTAAAATCTGGAATCCAAATACTCTACCACTTGTAATTTATTCTACAACTGCTTGCTAAGGATATTTTGATTGCCGATCCTTCTTTGAATTTAAGATTGGTCTCTGTCACTTGTCACCAATCATAACCGTAATGTTGATTTTATGCCTAAATATCTGGACATGATCCTCGCATGTTGCCTTCAAATCTGAGATGGACCGCTTGAAATCTTGTCGTTGCCAGGTACTCGATCTAAAATTACACTCTGCCATTTGAGAAATAGCATTATTTTACTACCTCTCGTTTAACCCATTCTTCATGATTTGGAAACAATAATGAACCCTGTGTCAATCTCTTCCTCTGAGCAAAACAATCGGCATTAGTTGACAGAAATTGGTGTTGTTCTGAAGCAATTAACACTTATCCATCAAACACGCGAGCTCTTTGTGGCATGTTCCTCATTAGTGCACGCATTAACTTTGAATATTTGGCTGAATAAGATAGACCCATGAATTTGTACAATAGTAGCTCGGGACTGAACTGTTTCATGGATTTCATTACTCCATCGTCTCGCTATCTCTGGATTTTTGTAGAGCAAGTGCATTCCATTGTTGGCCTCTGGAGTTTTCTACTGGAGATCTATACAGGTTCTCATATGTATCTCTCCAGAATTTACAAGGGATACGTTGAATGAGTCTTGATACGCTTCTCTCCAGCTGTGACAAGCTTCTCAACTCGAGCAACTATATGCTTTCCATATGTATACTTCTTTAAGGCATTTAAATGCACTTTAATGCGACAAAGAATGAAATCACGTTGTTGATCATCACAAGTTTCCAAAACCTTTTGAACAACATAATTTGCAAACTGATCTTTCATCATTGCCTGGAGGGGCTCATTTTCATCTGTAGAGCCCAGCATCTCACTGATCAGAATCTGTCGCTCAGTTGGACCTCCAAATTGTAAACATTTCTCAATAACATTTGCAGCAAACTTCTGTTGACTCATCTGAACTATTTGCCAACCTAGTTTCTTAATTACAGCAGCACGCTCATGTGGTTTACCATGTTCAAGGATGCGCTGTATCACATAGTTTCGATATTGATCTTGGGCCAGAGTGCAGATAGATTGCAAGATCTCATCCATCATAATACTCTGTATCTTTTCCTCTTTACAGTGCTCCAACACTCTCTGAATTACACGACAGCCATATGTCTGGGAGGATAGTGCCACAACTTTCCCAAAAAAGGCCGAAATAATGAAATGTATTTTATCTTGGGAAATACACTCAATACACTTCTGGATAACATGGTTCCCATTTTGATCTAGCACACAACGCATAACATGTCCATCCAATTCTTGGACGAGCTTCAATTGCTGGTCTGTATCAACAACCTCGACAGCCTTCTGGATGACTCTACAACCATACATTTGTAGACTAACTCTATTTAATTTCTCTGGCAGCATATTTGAAGATAACAACTTTTTGAATACTGAAGTTTAAAAGTTCAACACATGGAAGCTATGTTGGAATTTGCACCATCTGGCTTCGTCTCATCAATTATCTATGGAAAATCATAGAAATATTTGATGATGAATTTCTATTGGCAGACTTCTGAGTGGACTTTCTGTCTCTTAGCATTCTTCCACTTCCTTTTCGATCAAGATGAAACCACATACCTGCTGCTATCTCTATCCTCTGTTTCAGGTCTCCAGTATATAAGAAGAGTAACATATGAAATTGCATATGACGAGTCGATATAACTGAGGGCCATTGATATTAGCTAGATGATGATATCAACACCTGGACGATTTCTTTCACAACTGTGAATTAAATATTCTTATTGGAAATTGGCATTCTTCATAATTCTTGGAAAGAGCATAAGCGTTTGAAATTGAGCTCAAGATAAAACCCCACATGTTAGATAAAACACCGCATGTAATTAAAGGATAAGCATTTATACCCTTTCCAGAGTTGAAAGCTACCTGCCAACACTTTTAAACAATCTCGACAGACTCCTGGGTTTGACACTTCAACTTAGGCATCCATACTTCAATGGTTGATGACTATGGAGATGGAATTCGCCTTGGGAAGGAGACAAAAGATCCATTTTTTATGTGATAACTTCTCTTAAAAATAACTATTTAAAACAAAATGGCACATAAGATAATGGGCAAAACTAGAAAACAAGGCGAAAGACACAATGTATAAATTGACCAGGATGGAAGCTGAGACAATAAGGAGGACTGACTAGGTTGACTGGGATATTCAAAAAATGCTAATAGACTTTTCATTCATGCTTGTCGGAATCCAAATTTGTGGGACAAATATGGAGATAACATCTGGCTCTGTCTGGGGATGGCATGCTCCCTGTGAGCTGCTAAGAACTAGTAGTCCTGTGCCTTTCTAATGAAACCATCTCTGATAACTGCACCCTGTCCTGCCATTCGCTGTTTTTGAAAATAAGAAATACCGGTGCCTTGTTTCCATTGGGCTGGAGTCTTCATCACAAATCTCTACTACTTAACAAACAACTGACTGAATTTTTCAAACTAATCTGCAAATTGACTTATTCTCTCACAATAATCTGATCACACTGTTCAAACTTAAGAAAATGCTTGAAGCATCAAGCTTATTTATTTACAGCTCCTATTCTAATCATCTGCTTTCTTTTGATCAGGTAAAATCATGCTTCCAGTGAAGCCATACAAGTATCTGAATACTTAATGAAAATCTTGATCTGTGTATTAGCAAAATGAAGACATGAACAACAATCATCATCTGTCTGCCATTTTGATTTTCAGATTTATCATAAAATATATACTGAAACCTTGAATCGATAAATTCCTTGATGTATTCAGCTACAGGGTCATACCATTTCCTAAGTTTTGGGTTATCAATCTCGTCCTTATTCTCAATCCTGATATCAAAAGATAGCTGAAAAGGGCTTTGAAATGACAAATCCTGTATTTTGACTTGTACGGCTTCAATCTCTTTCTCAATGTGTACAACAAATTCTTTTGAAAAAATGACTTTAGATTCTGAGTTACATGAGCTTGACCTTAGATAAGAAGACAAAATAGAAGAAAAAATTTCATCTTTTTCCTCGTCATCGTACATATCACTCCATTCCTTAAAATCTTTAATGCAAAGAGAATCTGCCCTGGACTTTGTCTTTCCCATCCATGTCTTTAGAAATATAAGCCAAAAACCCGATAATGATCTAATTGACCCAATAGGCAAATTTTCAACCCAACTTTTACACTTCCCCTGTAATGAATCATAGAATAATCTAATGAAGACATCTTCATGTTTAACTCTGAGTAACTCTGTAAAGTCACGGAAATTAGATATGTGTTGCACAGCTAAACGCAGATCTTCTCCATTGAATTTAGGACCATTTCTCAACAAATATTCATCCGAAGGAAGACGATTTGGAAAACCGCGAAGTTCTGCAAAATCAAGACATGCATACCTTGAAACAATAGAAGCTAGATCAGAAGTCCTCATCATTCAAATGAAATCATCATCTAAGCTTTGAACTCTTGTAAAATTGCCTCTGGATTCTTCAAACATGGAGTCGCCCGGTGAATAAAACTGTAGTCCAACTAATGCCCTGCTCCTGTCCACCGTCAAGAGCTGGATATGATCCTTGTCATTCTTTCCCGGGGAAGATATCTTTTCCTTTGTTCGATCCCCGGCAACGGCGCCAAAATATGTTATCCCTAAAGTTGAACCTAGCCTACGGGATTCAAGCTTAAGGAAATCTTTGTTCAAAAATGCATAAATAAAATGAAATCAAATCAGGAACACAAGCTGGTATAAAACTAGGGCTAATAGAACCTCCCAGGATTAGAAGGAACTAGGATAATAATATTTGTTTGTACAGTTTACACAGTTCAGATATAAAATGAAAACATCACACACTTTACAATGAACAGAGCTGGTATATATCACAGATGGGTAAATACAAATATTTATAAGATAATCAAAGCATTTGAAGTGTAGGATGGTATGAATCAGAGCTGCAGGAACATCAAACAGATGCTGTATAACATGGAATCAGTCACAAAGTTCAACACCCAGGTACTATGATCCTAAATCATGAAGTGAAACTATCAATGTTTATGAAAATAAAGATAACTGCCATCTCACAATAAGAATTATTGTAATGGAATATAAACGACCATATACATAACAAAATTATCAGAGAGACAATTCATATATCACAAAGGCAAATCATCATCAAGTTTATTCAAAACTAGAACCTGTTATTGAAGCTGCAAAAGGTTCATGCTACACAGAAGTGCTTACAAAAGATCCAGCATAGCTCCCAAAACTGCCAACCTATAGTCCCCCGCGTTCTCCTGAAAGGAAGAAATCACTCTCCTTCTGCTTTCGAGCCTTTAGCTGGGACCTCTCTTTATACAAAAATATTCTCTCTACAAACTAACAATAGATCCTATATTTCAGGATCGAATCTGATCATTTATTTTTTAATTCGTAGCTTATCTTTAACTTAAAATCTGGAATCCAAATACTCCGCCACTTGTAATTTATTCTACAACTGCTTGCTAAGGATATTTTGATTGCCGATCCTTCTTTGAATTTAAGATTGGTCTCTGTCACTTGTCACCAATCATAACCGTAATGTTGATTTTATGCCTAAAGATCTGGACATGATCCTCGCATGTTGCCTTCAAATCTGAGATGGACCGCTTGAAATCTTGTAGTTGCCAGGTACTCGATATAAAATTACACTCTGCCATTTGAGAAATAGCATTATTCTACTACCTCTCGTTTAACCCATTCTTCATGATTTGGAAACAATAATGAACCCTGTGTCAATCTCTTCCTCTGAGCAAAACAATCGGCATTAGTTGACAGAAATTGGTGTTGTTTTGAAGCAATTAACACTTATCCATCAAACACGCGAGCTCTTTGTGGCATGTTCCTCATTAGTGCACGCATTAACTTTGAATATTTGGCTGAATAAGATAGACCCATGAATTTGTACAAGAGTAGCTCGGGACTGAACTGTTTCATGGATTTCATTACTCCATCGTCTCACTATCTCTGGATTGTAGTAGAGCAAGTGCATTCCATTGTTGGCCTCTGGAGTTTTCTACTGGAGATCTATACAGGTTCTCATATGTATCTCTCCAGAATTTACAAGGGATACGTTGAATGAGTCTTGATATGCTTCTCTCCAGCTGTGACAAGCTTCTCAACTCGAGCAACTATATGCTTTCCATATGTATACTTCTTGAAGGCATTTAAATGCACTTTAATGCGACAAAGAATGAAATCACGTTGTTGATCATCACAAGTTTCCAAAACCTTTGGAAAAACATAATTTGCAAACCGATCTTTCATCATTGCCTGGAGGGGCTCATTTTCATCTGTAGAGCCTAGAATCTCACTGATTAGAATCTGTCGCTTAGTTGGACCTCCAAATTGTAAACATTTCTCAATAACATTTGAAGCAAACTTTTGTTGACTCATCTGAACTATTTGCCCACCTAGTTTCTTAATTACAACAACACGCTCATGTGGTTTACCATGTTCAAGGACGTGCTGTATCACATAGTTTCCATATTGATCTTGTGCCAGAGTGCAGACAGATTGCAAGATCTCATCCATCATAATACTCTGTATCTTGTCCTCTTTGCAGTGCTCCAACACTCTCTGAATTACACGACAACCATATGTCTGGGAGGATAGTGCCACAACTTGCCCAAAAAAGGCCGAAATAATGAAATGTATTTTATCTTGGGAAATACACTCAATACACTTCTGGATAACATGGTTCCCATTTTGATCTAGCACACAACGCATAATATGTCCATCCAATTCCTGTACGAGCTTCAATTACTGGTCTGTATCAACAACCTCGATAGCCTTCTGGATGACTCTACAGCCATACATTTGTAGACTAACTCTATTTAATTTCTATGGCAGCATATCTGAAGATAACAACTTTTTGAATCCTGAAGTTTAAAAGTTCAACACATGGAAGCTATGTTGGAATTTGCACCATCTGGCTTCGTCTCATCAATTATCTATGGAAAATCATAGAAATATTTGATGATGAATTTCTATTGGCAGACTTCTGAGTGGACTTTCTGTCTCTTAGCATTCTACCACTTACTTTTCGATCAAGATGAAACCACATACCTGCTGGTATCTCTATCCTCTGTTTCAGGTCTCCAGTATATAAGAAGAGTAACATATGAAATTGCATATGACGAGTCGATATAACTGAGGGCCATTGATATTAGCTAGATGATGATATCAACACTTGGACGATTTCTTTCACAACTGTGAATTAAATATTCTTATTGGAAATTGGCATTCTTCATAATTCTTGGAAAGAGCATAAGCGTTCGAACTTGAACTCAAGATAAAACCCCACATGTTAGATAAAACCCCGCATGTAATTAAAGGATAAGCATTTATACCCTTTCCAGAGTTGAACGCTACCTGCCAACACTTTTAAACAATCTTGACAGACTCCTGGGTTTGACACTTCAACTTAGGCATCCATACTTCAATGGTTGATGACTATGGAGATGGAATTCGCCTTGGGAAGGAGACAAAAGATCCATTTTTTATGTGATAACTTCTCTTAAAAATAACTATTTAAAACAAAATGGCACATAAGATAATGGGCAAAACTAGAAAACAAGGCGAAAGACACAATGTATAAATTGACCAGGATGGAAGCTGAGACAATAAGGAGGACTGACTAGGTTGACTGGGATATTCAAAAAATGCTAATAGAATTTTCATTAATGCTTGTCGGAATCCAAATTTGTGGGACAAATATGGAGATAACATCTGGCTCTGTTTGGGGATGGCATGCTCCCTGTGAGCTTCTAAGAACTAGTAGACCTGTGCCTTTCTAATGAAACCATCTCTGATAACTGCACCCTATCCCGCCATTCCCTGTTTTTGAAAATAAGAAATACCGGTGCCTTGTTTCCATTGGGCTGGAGTCTTCATCACAAATCTCTACTACTTAACAAACCACTGACTGAATTTTTTAAACTAATCTGCAAACTGACTTATTCTCTCACAATAATCTGATCACACTGTTCAAACTTAAGAAAATGCTTGAAGCATCAAGCTTATTTATTTACAGCTCCTATTCTAATCACCTGCTTTCTTTTGATAAGGTAAAATCATGCTTCCATTGAAGCCATACAAGTATCTGAATACTTAATGAAAATCTTGATTTGTGTATTAGCAAAATGAAGACATGAACAACAATCATCATCTGTCTGCCATTTTGATTTTCAGATTTATCATAAAATATATACTGAAATCTTGAATCGATAAATTCCTTGATGTATTCAGCTACCGGGTCATACCATTTCCTTAGTTTTGGGTTATCAATCTCGTCCTTATTCTCAATCCTGATATCGAAAGACAGCTGAAAAGGGTTTTGAAATGACAAATCCTGTATTTTGACTTCTACGGCTTCAATCTCTTTCTCAATGTGTATAGCAAATTCTTTTAAAAAAATGACTTTAGATTCTGAGTTACATGAGCTTGACCTTAGATAAGAAGACAAAATAGAAGAAAAAATTTCATCTTTTTCGTCGTCATCGTACATATCACTCCATTCCTTAAAATCTTTAATGGAAAGAGAATCTTCCCTAGACTTTGTCTTTCCCATCCATGTCTTTAGAAATATAAGCCAAAAACCCGATAATGATCTAATTGACCCAACAGGCAAATTTTCAACCCAACTTTTACACTTCCCCTGTAATGAATCATAGAATAATCTAATGAAGACATCTTCATGTTTAACTCTGAGTAACTCTGCAAAGTCACGGAAATTAGATATGTGTTGCACAGCTAAACGCAGATCTTCTCCATTGAATTTAGGACCATTTCTCAACAAATATTCATCCGAAGGAAGACGATTCGGAAAACTGGGAAGTTCTGCAAAATCAAGGCATGCATACCTTGAAACAATAGAAGCCAGATCAGAAGTCCTCATCATTCAAATGAAATCATCATCTAAGCTTTGAACTCTTGTAAAATTGCCTCTAGATTCTTCAAACATGGAGTCGCCCGGTGAATAAAACTGTAGTCCAACTAATGCCCTGCTCCTGTCCACCGTCAAGAGCTGGATATGATCCTTGTCATTCTTTCCCGGGGAAGATATATTTTCCTTTGTTCGATCCCCGGCAACGGCGCCATAAGATGTTATCCCTAAAGTTGAACCTAGACTACGGGATTCAAGCTTAAGGAAATCTTTGTTTAAAAATGCATAAATAAAATGAAATCAAATCAGGAACACAGGCTGGTATAAAACTAGGGCTAATAGAACCTCCAGGGATTTGAAGGAACTAGGATAATAATATTTGTTTGTACAGTTTACACAGTTCAGATATAAAATGAAAACATCACACACTTTACAATGAACAGAGCTGGTATATATCACAGATGGGTAAATACAAATATTTATAAGATAATCAAAGCATTTGAAGTGTAGGATGGTATGAATACGAGCTGCAGGAACATCAAACAGATGCTGTATAACATGGAATCAGTCACAAAGTTCAACACCCAGGTACTATGATCCTAAATCATGAAGTGAAACTGTCAATGTTTATGAAAATAAAGATAACTGCCATCTCACAATAAGAATTATTGTAATGGAATATAAATGACCATATACATAACAAAATTATCAGAGAGACAATTCATATATCACAAAGGAAAATCATCATCAAGTTTATTCAAAACTAGAACCTGTTATTGAAGCTGCAAAAGGTTCATGCTACACAGAAGTGCTTACAAAAGATCCAGCATAGCTCCCAAAACTGCCAACCTATAGTCCCCTGCGTTCTCTTGAAAGGAAGAACTCACTCTCCTTTTGCTTTCGAGCCTTTAGCTGGGACCTCTCTTTATACAAAAATATTCTATCTACAAACTAACAATAGATCCTATATTTCAGGATCGAATCTGATCATTTCTTTTTTAATCTGTAGGTTATCTTTAACTTAAAATCTGGAATCCAAATACTCTGCCACTTGTAATTTATTCTACAACTGCTTGCTAAGGATATTTTGATTGCCGATCCTTCTTTGAATTTAAGATTGGTCTCTGTCACTTGTCACCAATCATAACCGTAATGTTGATTTTATGCCTAAAGATCTGGACATGATCCTCGCATGTTGCCTTCAAATCTGAGATGGACCGCTTGAAATATTGTAGTTTCCAGGTACTCGATCTAAAATTACACTCTGCCATTTGAGAAATAGCATTATTCTACTACCTCTCGTTTAACCCATTCTTCATGATTTGGAAACAATAATGAACCTTGTGTCAATCTCTTCCTCTGAGAAAAACAATCGGCATTAGTTGACAGAAATTGGTGTTGTTCTGAAGCAATTAACACTTATCCATCAAACACGCGAGCTCTTTGTGGCATGTTCCTCATTAGTGCACGCATTAACTTTGAATATTTGGCTGAATAAGATAGACCCATGAATTTGTACAAGAGTAGCTCGGGACTGAACTGTTTCATGGATTTCATTACTCCATTGTCTCACTATCTCTGGATTTTAGTAGAGCAAGTGCATTCCATTGTTGGACTCTGGAGTTTTCTACTGGAGATCTATACAGGTTCTCATATGTATCTCTCCAGAATTTACAAGGGATACGTTGAATGAGTCCTGATACACTTCTCTCCAGCTGTGACAAGCTTCTCAACTCGAGCAACTATATGCTTTCCATATGTATACTTCTTTAAGGCATTTAAATGCACTTTAATGCGACAAAGAATGAAATCACGTTGTTGATCATCACAAGTTTCCAAAACCTTTTGAACAACATAATTTGCAAACCGATCTTTCATCATTGCCTGGAGGGGCTCATTTTCATCTGTAGAGCCCAGCATCTCACTGATCAGAATCTGTCGCTCAGTTGGACCTCCAAATTGTAAACATTTCTCAATAACATTTGAAGCAAACTTCTGTTGACTCATCTGAACTATTTGCCCACCTAGTTTCTTAATTACAGCAACACGCTCATGTGGTTTACCATGTTCAAGGACGTGCTGTATGAAATAGTTTCCATATTGATCTTGGGCCAGAGTGCAGACAGATTGCAAGATCTCATCCATCATAATACTCTGTATCTTGTCCTCTTTGCAGTGATCCAACACTCTCTGAATTACGCGACAGCCATATGTCTGGGAGGATAGTGCCACAACTTGCCCAAAAAAGGCCGAAATAATGAAATGTATTTTATCTTGGGAAATACACTCAATACACTTCTGGATAACATGGTTCCCATTTTGATCTAGCACACAACGCATAACATGTCCATCCAATTCTTGGACGAGCTTCAATTGCTGGTCTGTATCAACAACCTCGACAGCCTTCTGGATGACTCTACAGCCATACATTTGTAGACTAACTCTATTTAATTTCTCTGGCAGCATATCTGAAGATAACAACTTTTTGAATCCTGAAGTTTAAAAGTTCAACACATGGAAGCTATGCTGGAATTTGCACCATCTGGCTTCGTCTCATCAATTATCTATGGAAAATCATAGAAATATTTGATGATGAATTTCTATTGGCAGACTTCTGAGTGGACTTTCTGTCTCTTAGCATTCTGCCACTTCCTTTTCGATCAAGATGAAACCACATACCTGCTGCTATCTCTATCCTCTGTTTTAGGTCTCCAGTATATAAGAAGAGTAACATATGAAATTGCATATGACGAGTCGATATAACTGAGGGCCATTGATATTAGCTAGATGATGATATCAACACCTGGACGATTTCTTTCACAACTGTGAATTAAATATTCTTATTGGAAATTGGCATTCTTCATAATTCTTGGAAAGAGCATAAGCGTTTGAACTTGAACTCAAGATAAAACCCCACATGTTAGATAAAACCCCGCATGTAATTAAAGGATAAGCATTTATACCCTTTCCAGAGTTGAACGCTACCTTCCAACACTTTTAAACAATCTCGACAGACTTCTGGGTTCGACACTTCAACTTAGGCATCCATACTTCAATGGTTGATGACTATGGAGATGGAATTCGCCTTGGGAAGGAGACAAAAGATCCATTTTTTATGTGATAACTTCTCTTAAAAAGAACTATTTAAAACAAAATGGCACATAAGATAATGGGCAAAACTAGAAAACAAGGCGAAAGACACAATGTATAAATTGACCAGGATGGAAGCTGAGACAATAAGGAGGATTGACTAGGTTGACTGGGATATTCAAAAAATGCTAATAGACTTTTCATTCATGCTTGTCGGAATCCAAATTTGTGGGACAAATATGGAGATAACAAGATGTAGCTAGGATCATATGCTATACTTGTGATGAAGCAGGACACTATGCAAGGAATTGTCCTAACAAACAGAAGATAATAAAGAAGAGCAACAAAAGAAGACATCATGCTCATGCTGCAGAGGATGATGAACTATCCAGAAAAAGATACAGATATGAAAGTGAAGATTCTTCATGCGAGGATGAATATGTTCTGATATCAGCTCTTACAGGTAACATTACTCATGGTAGTGATGATTGGCTTCTAGACAATGGGGCTTCCAAACATATGACTGGATTCAAGGAATCCTTTGTAAGACTGTCAGAACATGAATCACCTCACAAGGTAAAGCTAGGAGATGACTACCAATATCCAATAAAAGTTAGTGGGGAATCTTCATATAAGTTAGACTGTGGAAAATCTCTAACAATGAAAGAAGTATTGTTTGTGCCAGGACTCAAGAAGAACCTTCTCTCCATATCAGCATTAGATTCAAAAGGAATGCGGGTTGCATTCATAGATGGTCAAGTCATCATGTGGTCAAAAGGAAAGACTATCGATGATGCGGTAGTAATTGGAGAACAAGAAGGAGGATTATACAAATTGAAGGGCCATCTAGAACAAGCCTTGGTCCATGACACAGTAGAACCAAGTGAACTTTGGCATAGAAGGCTTGCACATGTGCATTACAGAGCACTACCTATTGCAAGCAAAGCTGTCGAAGGTCTTCCAGAAATTCAAGCAAAACATGATGGGGTATGCAAAGGATGTGCGAAAGGAAAGAATACAAAGAAGACATTTCCAAGCAGTGAAAGCAAAGCAAAAGGAATCTTGGAAATCATTCACTCTGATGTATGCGGTCCTATGTCATCAAAATATCTAAGCAGGTATGCATATTATGTTTCTTTTATTGATGATTTTTCTAGGAAGACATGGGTTTACTTCATGAAGAACAAAGACGAAGTATTCAGTAAGTTTAAAGAATTCAAAGCCTTGATCGAAAACCATACTGAAAAGAAGATCAAGACCATTCGATCAGATAATGGCGGAGAATTCACTTCAAATGAATTCAAAGAGCTATAAAAGAATTAGGGATTAAGAGGGAGTTGTCCACTCCTTATAATCCACAACAGAATGGGATTACGGAACGGAAGAATATAACCATCATGGAAGCTACAAGAGCAATGCTTCATGATCAAGATATTCCTATGCATCTTTGGGCTGAAGCTTCCAGAACAACGGTGTATGTACAGAATCGTACTCCACATAGAGTACTCGAGAAAAATACTCCTGAAGAAGTCTTCTCCGAAAAGAAACCAGAAGTCAGCCATCTCAGAATATTCGGCTGTCCTGTGTACATACACATTCCAAAAGAGAAGAGAACAAAATTAGATCCTTCAGGAAAAAAGGGCATATTTGTGGGATACTCTGAAAGCTCAAAGGCTTACAAAATATATTTCCCAGGATATAAGAATATTGACATCAGCAGGGATGTGACATTTGATAAAGACATAGCTTACAACAAATCTAGAAAGAGACCTGCTGAAGAACCTGAAGAAGCATAAGCACCCATAATTCATGATATAACCATGAATGAAGAAACTCAAGAAGAAGATAAAGAATTTGAAGAAGTACAAAGACCTGTAGATCCACCTATGGAGAAGAATCCTCATAAGAGGAAACCTGCTTGGGTACAAGAACTTATCCAAGGTGCGGAAAGATATGGGGCTCCAGAAGAGAATCACAGAGAAAGAAAGAGGGCCAGATCCAATTCCGGGTATGTAGCTTTACTATGTGATTTCATTGATAAAGAACCTTCCAGTTATGAAGAAGTGGTAGAACAGAAAGAATGGAAGGATGCTATGATCGAAGAGTACCAATCGATCATGAAGAATGATGTTTGGGATGTTGTCCCAAGACCAGACAGGAAGTCAGTTGTAACTTCCAAATGGATCTACAAGATCAAACATGCTGCAGATGGTAGCATTGAAAAGTATAAGGCAAGATTTGTAGCTTGAGGTTTCTCTCAGAAAGAGGGAATAGACTATGAAGAGACCTTTGCACCTGTATCCAGATACACTTCCATCAGATCAGTGCTTTCTCTGGCTGCAGTGATGAAATGGAAGATACACCAAATGGATGTCAAGACTGCCTTCTTGAATGGTGTAGTGGAAGAGGAAGTGTATGTAGAACAACCACTCGGTTTTGAGACACATGACAGAGAGTCTCATGTATGCAGATTGAAGAAATTCCTGTACGGTTTGAAACAGGCACCCAGGACCTGGTACAGTAGAATTGACAGCTTTCTATCCAGTTTGGGCTTTACAAAGAGTAAAGCAGATTCCAACCTTTACTATAAAGTTGAAGATGGCAACCTAGTGATGCTTCTACTATATGTAGATGATCTATTTGTGACAGGTATGGATGGGTTGATTACTGATACAAAGAGAAAGCTTGCTGTCGATTTCGAGATGAAGGACTTGGGTATGATGCATTACTTTCTAGGTATGGAGGTGTGACAGAGTGTGGATGGAATCTTCCTTGGACAAGGGAAGTATGCAATAGAGATCCTGAAGAGGTTTGGGATGATGGACTGCAAGATTATGGCCACACCTATGGCATCGAAACTGAAGCTATTGAGTGATGCTTATTCAGATATGCTTGATGCTATGATGTATCGTCAGATGATTGGGTCATTGATGTACATGGTGAACACGAGACCAGACATTTTCTTTGCTGTGAACACCTTGAGCCAGTTCTTAACAGATCCGAGAAATGTTCACTTGCTTGCTGCAAAGCATATTTTGAGGTACTGGAGGGGTACAATTGATTATGGGCTCAAGTATGATGCGAATCAAAAGATTAACTTGGAGGGTTATGTTGATTCAGATTGGGCAGGCAGTGCCATCGATAGGAAGAGCACTTTAGGATGTTGCTTTAGTATGGGATCAGGTGTGATATCTTGGTTTAGCAAGAAGCAATCCTGTGTGGTACTGAGTATAGCTGAAGTAGAGTATGTCGCAGCTTGTTCAGCTAGTTGTGAGGCAGTATGGCTGCGGAAGCTAATGTCCGATATATTTGATCTCCAGTTGGATGCTACTTGTTTACATTGTGACAATCAGAGTTGCATGAAGTTGTCAGAGAATCTAGTGTTCCATGACAAGTCAAAGCACATCGAGATCAAGTATCACTATATCAGGGATATGGTGCAGAGAGGAGTAGTGAAGCTCCAGTATGTTGCGATGGAGGAACATATAGCTAATGTATTGATGAAGCCATTGGCCAGAGTGAAGTTTGAGTACTTCAGGGAGAAGCTTGGTGTTCTCTAGATCAAGGTTTCCTCTAAGGGAAAGTGATGAGTCCCAAAGCCATTCTGACAAGTAGGTCAGATGTAAGGGCTGAACCATTCTGTCATGGTGAGAGGATTCAGTTCCTTCCATGTCAGATATGAGTGCTAAAGATCCCAAAGCCATTTTGACGAGCAGGTCAGATGTAAGGGCTGGGCCATTCTGTCATGGTGAGAGCATTCAGTTCCTTCCATGTCAGATATGAGTGCTGTCCATTCTATCGAGTAGGACAGATGTAAGGGCAACTTCCACTCTCCGGGAGAGTGGAGGCACCTGGTCCGTTACCAGGTAGCTCAGTCTGGGACTGGGGGCCATTCTGACGAGGGTGTAGGATTCAGTTCCTACCAGGTCAGATGTGAGTGCATGCCCTTCTGACGAGGGTGTAGGATTTGGATCCTACCAGGTCAGATGTAAGTGCATAAATCTTCTATCACTGTGAGCAGGATGTGATTCCAGCCTGGATGAAAGTATGAAAATCTTTCATCACTGTGAGTAGGATGTGTTCCCGCCTGGATAGAAGTCTTCCATCATTGTGAGCAGGATGCGATCCCAGCCTGGATGAAAGTATGGAAATATTTCGTCACTGTGAGTAGGATGTGTTCCCGCTTGGATGGAAGTATGCCTTTCTGATGAGTAGGTCAGATATAAGTGCTGAAGCCTTTCCACAGATGATAGTGATGTCCTGTCATGCTGGTGAATGTGAGTGTTGGGCCTTTTTGATGTGATTGTAGATTTATACATGATCATATGTGAGTGCTGGGCGTGCCTTTCTGATGAGTAGGTCAGATGTAAGTGCTGGGCGAAGACCTACATGATGGCTAGGCCTACAACCAACATGAAAGAAGGCTAGCTCTGTAGAACTTCCTATGACAAGATAGTACGCACATGATGACGACCAGGTGAGATCTAGATTGAGCTATGATCCAGATCCAGTTATGATGACTCCAAGAGATCCAGATCCAACAGTGATTATCCAGATCAAGAGATGATCCGGATCCAAATCTAGATTGAGTGATGATCCAGATCTATTCCAGTGATGATGATCCAGATCGAGAGATGATCTAGAGGATAAAGATGAATTGAAGATGAAGATGGCTTGAAGACTCAGAAGACTCGAGATGATCCAATTGATACAGAGAAGAAGACCAGTGCTAAAAATTGTGTCGAAAGAATACCTTCCTAGTTAAGAGGGAGTGTTGATGTATTTGTAACTTCAGAATGTATTCATCTATGTATCTTATGTATTGTAACCCGATGTTTATTCCGGGATGTATCTATTATGTATTTGAGTCATGTTGTCATGCCCTGATGTTCCGATCGGGTGAATCAATAATGTAAAGAAGTCATGTCAAGTCATAGTGGGTAACCCTTCGATTGTGTAAGGGTTAAAGTCCCCATAGTTCCGGGGCACTAGGTTTATTAGACTCTCCAAGTAGAAGTCTTCCCTAGAAGGGTTTTAGTCATGCTAGGATTAGTATAAATAGAGATCTGGGATCTCTATTTAGTACACCTCACTCACACACTCAAGTGTAACACATAGTTGAGGAAGGAAAGACACTGGGGATAGACAAGAAGAAGACTACTGCTGTCGGGAGTTCATCTTACTGTTTTGGGGTCTTACATCTTGTGCTGATTCTATCTCTGAGGAAGTTGCGGGGTTTTCTCCATTGATGGTTTCCCCGATCAAAAACACTGTGTTCATTGTCTCTTGTGTTTGATTGCTTTACTTGTTATTCTCTCAGTAAAGATCCTAACATAATGCTAGCTTAATGTTGAAAAACTAACACTTGATTCTAGAAATCCCCTGAAGATGAAGGAAGTTCTATATGTACCAGGTCTAAAGAAGAATTTACTTTCTATCTTGGCTTTAGATAAGAAGGGATTCAAATTTGCATTTATAGATGGCCAAGAACTCATGTGGCCCAAAGGAAAATCAATTGAAGATGCAGTTTTAATCGGTGAAGAAGAAGGAGGCCTGTATAAACTCAAGGGACATTCAGAAACAACCCTTGTTCATCAGTCCACTAACCCTAGTGAACTGTGACATAGAAGGCTTTCCCACATCAATTAGAAAGCACTACCTCATGTGAACAAGTTAGTGATGGGATTACCAGACTTGAAGATCAACCATTAGGCATTTGCAAAGGATGTGCGAAAGGGAAGAATATCAAGAATCCATTTCTGAAGAGTGAAAAAAAAACCAAATGTATGTTGGAGTTGATTCAATCAGATGTATGTGGTCCAATGTCCTCCACATCTTTGAGTGGTTTTGAATATTATATTACCTTTATTGATGACTATTCAAGAAAGACATGGATTTACTTCTTGAAATCAAAGAGCGAGGTGTTTGAGAAATTCAAGGAATTCAAAGCCTTGATAGAGAATATTTCAGACAAGAATATAAAGACACCCCGATTAGAAAATGGAAGAGAGTACACTTTGAAAGAGTTTGAAGCTTTTTGTAAAGATGCTAGAATCAAGAGGGAACTAAATACTCCCTACAATCCTCAGCAAAATGGTGTTGCAGAAAGAAATAATAGAACCATCATGGAAGAAGTGAAGACAATGATACATGATGAAGATCTTCCAGTGCATCTATGGGCGGAAGCAGCAAGAACTGTTGTCTATGTACAAAATATAATATCTTATAGTGCTCTTGGATTCAAGACTCCAGAAGAGATGTTCACGGGAAAGAATCCTGAGGTAAGTCACCTCAAGATATTTGGTTGTCCAGTATATGTTCATATACCGAAAGAGAAAAGAACCAAGTTGGACCCCTCCAGAAAGAAGGGGATATTTGTTGGATACTGTGAAGTGTCCAAGGCATTCAGAATTTACATTCCTGGATTCCATCACATGGAAATTAGTAGAGATGTAACATTCGATGAAGAAGTAGCTCTCAAGAAATCTAGAAAGTTCCAACATGAAGAAGTGTATGAGGAAGATGCACCTCCCAGAAATGTAGAGGCTACATTCCTCCCTGAATATGAAGCACCTAGTGATCATGATATGACGAAACCACAAGAACCTCCTACGATGGAGATATCACGGAAGAGAAATCCTGCTTGGGAAAGAGAAATTATACAAGAAGCAGAAATATATGGAGCTCCTGAAGGCTCCAAAGGGATAAACAAGAATCCCAAGACATTTTCCATCTATGTAGCTTTGATGTGTGATCTTGTAGATCAAGAACCCATGAACTATGAAGAAGCTGTATAGAAGAAAGAATGGGTATAAGCAATGTCGGAAGAGTATCAGTCCATAATGAAAAATGATGTTTGGGATATAGTTCCCAAACCAGAAGGCAAGAGTGTAGTATCCTCCAAATGGATCTACAAGATAAAACATGCAGCTGACAGAAGTATAGAGAAGTACAAGGAAAGATTTGTGGCTATAGGTTTCTCTCAGAAAGAGGGAATTGATTATGAAGAAACATTTGCACCAGTATAAAAATATACTTCGATTAGAGCTATCATGCCACTTGCATCCATGATGAAGTGGGACTTACACCAGATGGATGTGAAGAAATCCTTCCTGAATGGTGTGATTGAAGAAGAAGTATACATAGAACAACCAAAAGGATTTGAAGTTGAAGATAGATGGACTCACATATGCAAATTGAAGAAGGCCCTGTATGGCTTGAAGCAAGCTTCTAGAGCTTGGCATGGAATGATAGATAGTTTCCTGGCGAGCTTGAAATTTACCAAGAGTAAAGACGATCCTAACCTTTACTACAAGGTTATAGAATATGAACCTGTCATATTATTACTATATGTGGAGGATTTATTTCTGACAGGGAATGAGAAACATATTGTAGAATGAAAGAATAATCTCACTGAAGAATTTGAGATGAAAGACCTTGGGTTAATGCATTATTTCCTAGGTCTGGAAGTATGGAAAAATTCAGAAGGAATATTTCTCAACCAGGGAAAGTATGCAGTAGAGATATTGAAAATATTCGATATGTTGGAATGCAAAGCCATGGCCACACCCATGGATTCCAACCTGAAGCTATTAGTTGATGACTCCTCAGAACTAGTAGATGTGACTCAATATAGACAGATTATTGGGTCATTGATGTATCTAACAAATACCAGACCAGACATTTGTTTTGATGTGAACACCTTGAGTCAGTATCTAGTTCAACTTAGACGTGTTCACCTAGTAGTTGCAAAACATGTGATGAGCTATCTGAAAGGAACTATAGAATTTAGTCTATACTACGATGGAAACCTTGATTACAGATTGTATGGATATACAGATGCAAATTGGGTTGGAAGTGTCTCAGACAGAAGAAGCACATTAGGTGGATGTTATAGTCTGGGGTCTGTTATGATTTCATGGTTTAGCATGAAACAATCCAGTGTTTCTCTTAGCACTGTTGAAGTAGAATATATAACATCTTTCTCTACTAGTTATAAAGCCATATGGCTTCGGAAGTTGATGTCAGGTTTATTCAACCTAGAGTTGTATACCACCGTGATTCAATGTGATAACCAAA
Source organism: Pseudotsuga menziesii (assembly GCA_001517045.1). Taxonomy (NCBI): domain Eukaryota; kingdom Viridiplantae; phylum Streptophyta; class Pinopsida; order Pinales; family Pinaceae; genus Pseudotsuga; species Pseudotsuga menziesii. The sequence goes on from LPNX010401452.1 coordinate 98,195, forward strand.
TTTGTATAAAGATGTCGAAGAATCGAGTGTTCCATGATAGATCAAAGCACATAGAAATACAACATTTCTACATTCGAGATATGATACATAAGGGAACCATAAAGCTCCAGTATGTGAGTACTGATGTGTTGACGAAGCCTTTGTCTCGAATAAAGTTTGAACACTTTTGAGACAAGCTTGGTGTTGTCCGGAAAGACCTTCCTCGAAATGGGGAGCAGTGATGTTGAAGTAGGATTGTATCATCCCTGGGCACTTGCCCTAAAGTGATCCCATGACTTCAGTCTTCAAGAATGAAGTGGTATTGTATCATCCTTGGGCACTTTCCCTAAAGTGATCCGATGAATTTGGTATTCGAGAATGAAGTGGGATTGTATCATCCCTGGGAACTTTCCCTTAAGTGATCTGGTGACTTTAGTCCTCAAGAATGAAGCCGGATTGTATAATCCTTGAACTTTTGTTTAGAATGGATCCGGTGACTTCGATACTCGAGAACGTGGTAGGATTGTATCATCCTAAACTTTTGTTCAGAATGGATCCGGTGACTTCGGTACTCAAGGACATGGTAGGATTGTATCATCCTTGAAATTTTGTTCAGAACAAATCCAATGACTTCGGTACTTGAGAACGTGGTAGAATTGTATCATCCTTGAACTTTTGTTTAGAATGAATGCAATGACTTCGGTACTTGAGAATGTGGTAGGATTGTATCATACTTGAACTTTTGTTCAGAACGGATCTAGTGATTCGGCACTCGAGAACATGGTAGGATTGCATTATCCTTGGACTTAGTCCTAAAGTGACAGGGAGTGATTATCCCGTAATTGTATCTGGTGAATTCAGTTGTCGAGAATGTGATAGGATTGTATCATCCCTGGACTTAAGTCCAAAAGTGATCCGAATAATTTCATCTTCGTATTGTGGATTGCAGGTTGTTGCTACTGATGACGATGTTGCTGATTGAAAGATCAGAGTGTGATAATGATGTTGCTCAGGCTGTTGCTGATGATGATGATGTTACTGATCGGAAGATCAGAGTATGATGACGATGATGATGTTGTTGATCGAAATATCAGAGTGTGATGATGATGTTTCTTAGAGAATTACTGCTGCTGATGATGATGATCGAAAGAATATCAAAGTATTATTGATGATGATGCTGCTGATTGATGAAGACTAAAATTCTGATGATGATGTTACTGCCGCTGAAGTTGAAGATGAAGACTATATGTCAAAGATGTTGAAAAATCTTCCAATGATCTATAGATGTATCACCTTGATGATGTTGAAGATGCTCTCTCTCCTTCTCCTACTGTTGTTGTTGTTGTGGAATACCCTTCTCGTTAAGGGGGAGTGTTGAATTATTGTAAATTTGAAGTGTATTTACTTATTACCCCGATGTTCCTATCGGGAGAATCACTTGTATTTTAGTGTACCCTGATGTTACTATCGGGATAATAATTTAGAGTCATTGGGAAAAACCCTCCTTTGCAAGTTGGGTCATTGGCACCCTAATTAATATATTATTAAGTTGTTTTTGTCCTCTTAGAGAAGTCATCCCAGTCAATTCTAGTGGGGTCAACTTATTGAGTGAATTTCCAAGTGAACGGAAGAATATAAATAGAAGTGAGGCTCCTCTCACTTCTAGTACACACCCACACTCACTTATGTAGCGCATAAGAGAGAGAGAGAAGCAATAGCTGCAAGGAGGAGAAGGATTAGTTTGGGGTTTTACCTTTTATCTTTTGATCATCTATATTGAGGAAGCTTTTGCTGGGTTTTTCCCTTTAGGGTTTTCCCAAGATAAATTTTTGTTGATCTTGTGATACTGTTTCTTTCATTGATCCTGTTTATATGCTTTTATTATAAAATTGAAATTGAATACTGATGATCTAGCTTAACATATATGGAATCTTAACATATTCTATACAGGAGCTCCAGTTCGCATCCATCCACCTTCATAGAGTATCCCTTCCCATCACCTTCCCAAAAAATCTCTCAACTAGAGCTAACGATAGGTAAGACAAAATTTCTTCTATCTGGATGTCTCTCCCAATAGACAATTCTGTAAAACCTTTATTTTCCTGTATCCCCTTGGGTTTCCTCTAGCCTCAAACTTGTTGCACAATATTTATGCTGACACCTTCAACAATATCATTATAAGTTGCACCATCTTTATTAGTTTTAGAAGGGAGTGTACTTTCAATAGTGAACTCATTATGAGTATCCTCAGGTGGCTTCCTTTCTCGTTGAGGAGATTTTATTATGGATTCATCCCTTTCCTTATCTATACTTCTAATTCCCTTGTCCATGTAGAAAATCAGATCGCTAATGGGGTCCTCCTCATAGTCTACTGCATCAACACACATTATGTAGTCCTTAGACCTTGCTCTGATGTCATCTTGATAATTTGACAAGATGGCTTGATCAAGAAAACATGTGCCTGATACAAAGCAAATGATTGCGCACCATCCCCCATCACGTCTAAATAAAATATAAGAGTTATCCTACCACAGAACCAAAGGTTTTTGTCAAGCCACAAAGCTCCATCACACCACCATATATATATATATATATTATATATAATATATCTATATCTATCTATCTATCTATCTATCTATCTATCTATCTATAGAGAGAGAGAGAGAGAGAGAGAGAGAGAGAGAGAGAGAGAGAGAGAGAGAGAGAGATGTGTGTGTAGAAAGTAGCAGGCAAAATAATAGAGGTAGATAGAGAGATATGGGGATAAGGGTAGGGGGAGTAGGAGAGGAAGAGATAATTTGGGTGTTAGGGGTATTTATAGTGAGAGATAGGGGAGTATTAGGGGGTTTTGAGATAGAGGTATGGGAGGGGCTAGGAGTAAGTGGAGGTGTAGGAGAGAGAGTGGCTGGTAAAATGGGTTAAAAAGTGTTAGAAAATAGAGAGAAAGCATAGGGGATGGTGGGTGGTAAGTTATAGTAGGAGGGGTATTAGGTGAGAGAGAGAGAGAGAGAGAGAGAGAATTAGGTGTAGGGGAGTAGGAGAGATACATAGAGTGGGGTTGAGTGGGAGGTTATTGGTAGAGATTGGAGATAGATATTTGTGTTGGGAAGGGGGGTAGGGATTAAAAGTGAATTAGGGAATTTAAATACATGGGGGATATAGGTTGGAGGTAGAGAGAAAAAGAGGGACAATGGTAAGTGGTGGGGGATGGGGGAATTAGGAGAGACAAAATGAGAGAGAGGTTTAGGGGTAGGGAAAGTAGAAGAGAGAGAGAGGTAGAGAGTGGTTGTAGGTAAGGACAGTAGGAAGGGTTTATGGAGAGAGGAGAGAGTTATGGAAATTGATAATATCTAAGAGAGAGACAGAGAGAGATAGTCAGGAGATGTGTTGAAAGAGGGTGTTGGTTATTACGGGTAAGGGGAGGAGCGAAGTTGTGGGAGTGAAATATATAAAGATCAAGGTTGGGGGTGTGGGTTTGGGGATGGTTAGGAATGTTAGAGAGAAGGGAGGTTATAGGGGTGGGATATATATATATATATATATATATATATATATATAGAGAGAGAGAGAGAGAGAGAGAGAGAGATGGGTGGTGGTAAGTAGTAGGGGGAGGCAGATAGGAGAGATAAAGAGAGAGAGGGATTTAGGGGAAGGAAAAGAAAGAGAGTGAAATATAAGGCCTTAGAGAGAGTATGAGTGGTTCTAGTGAGAGAGAGGGTGCTTAGGAGTAGTGATAATGTGTGAGAAAGAGAGGGGTTTCTTAGGGGGTTGAGGGAGAGAGATATAGGTGGTTCTCAGGTGTAGCTAGAAAATTATGGTAGAGAGAAAGTTAAAGAAAGGGTTGGTGAAAGTTAGAGAATAAANGAGTGGTTTTAGTGAGAGAGAGGGTGCTTAGGAGTAGTGATAATGTGTGAGAAAGAGAGGGATTCCTTAGGGGGTTGAGGGAGAGAGATATAGGTGGTTCTCAGGTGTAGCTAGAAAATTATGGTAGAGAGAAAGTTAAAGAAAGGGTTGGTGAAAGTTAGAGAATAAAGAGTGAGGGGGAATGTATCAGGGGGTTGCGAGAGAGAAATAAAGGTGGTGCTTAGGTGTAGGTGGAAGATTTTGGTAGAGATCGATTTAAAGAAAATTTTGGAAAAGGTTAGTGGGAGAGAAAGAGAGATAGAGACAGAGAGAGAAGGGGAGGTATAGTGTGGGGGTAGAGAGGAAAAAATAAGAGAGAGATAGAGTGAGATATCTATATATATATATATACAGAGAGAGAGAGAGAGAGAGAGAGAGAGAGAGAGGGAGAGAGAGAGAGAGAGAAAGATAGATAGATAGAGANGAGCAGGGGGGGAATGTATCAGGGGGTTGAGAGAGAGAAATAAAGGTGGTGCTTAGGTGTAGGTGGAATATTTTGGTAGAGATCGATTTAAATAAAATTTTGGAAAAGGTTAGTGGGAGAGAGAGAGAGAGATAGACAGACAGAGAGAGAAGGGGAGGTATAGTGTGGGGGTAGAGAGGAAAAAATAAGAGAGAGATAGAGTGATATATATATATATATATAGAGAGAGAGAGAGAGATGTGAAGTGATACTTGGTAGGGGGCAGAATTATGAGAGACAAAGAGAGAGAGGGGCTTAGAGGGAGGGGGAGTAAGAGAGAAAAGATAAGGGATTGTTGAGAGTGTGTGTGGTGATAGCAATATATAGGGGAGTTATGGGTATTAATAGTTTCTGTGAGAGAAGAGGGGGTTGTTAGGGGGTTGAGGAAGAGATAGTGGAGTGGGAGTGAGATGTAGGTGGAGGAGTAGGATAGATAGAATGTTAAAGATGGATTTAGTAAGAGTTAGGGAGTAGAGAGGAGAGAAAGAGAGATGAAGTGTGAGAAAGGGAGAGGAATGGGTGTTATATGTAGGGAAAAGAGTATGAAGTGAGAAAGTGAGATCAGGGGTTAGTAAGGATTAGGGAGAGTTGGGGAGAGAAATAAAATAGGTGGATTAATGTTAGGGTTAGGGGTAGTGCATTTGTTTGTGTGTGTGTGTGTGTGTGTGTGTGTGTGTGAGAGAGAGAGAGAGAGAGAGAGAGAGAGAACATGGGGAGGGGGTATTACGAGATTTGGATAGAAAGAAAGGGGCAAGGCTTAGGTGTAGGTGGAGGAATAGAGGAGAGGGGGATTAGGAGAGATAAGGAGAGAGAGGGGTTTAGAGGGAGGGGAGTAATAGAGAGAAAGAGAAGAGATTATGGTGAGTAGGTGAAGTGTTAGTAATATATATAGGGATTCAGGGGTATTGATAGCATGTGAGAGAGAAGAGGGGGTGTATTAAGGGTTTGAGGAAGAGAGAGTGGAGTGGGAGTTAGGTGTAGGTGGAGGAGTAGGATAGAAATATTGTTAGAGAGGGAATTATCAAAACTTATTAGGAAGAGAGGAGGGAAATAGAGATAGTATTAGTGAGATATAAAGGAGTGGGTTTTATATGTAGGGAAATGAGTATGAGGTTAGAGAGTGATATTGGGGGTTAATAATGGATAGGAGAGATGCTGAGATAAATAGAGGAGGTGGCTTAGTGTTAGGGTTACGACTAGTGCATGTGTGTTTGTGTTTTAGAGAGAGAGAGAGAGAGAAAATGGGGAGGGGGTATTCAGGGATTTGGAGAGAAAGAGAGGGGTGTGGCTTAGGTGTGGTTGAAGGAGTAGAGGGGAGTTTTTGTGTGTAAGAGAGATAGAGAGAGATATTTTTGGGGAGAGGGGGGGAGGGTGTGGATGATTAGTGCTAGGGGGAGAAGGTGGGTTGAGGGAGAGAAATATATATATCACAATAAGGGGAGAGGGAGATATATATATATATATATAGAGAGAGAGAGAGAGAGAGAGAGAGAGAGAAATCATAGTGGGAGTTGGGTGGGTAAGCTATTAGGAAAGGTTATGAAATTTAGAGAGAAGACAATTTATATTCTTGGGTAAGAGAGAGAGAGAGAGAGAGGATCATAGGGGTGTGATATATATATGTGTGTGTGTGTGTGTGTAGAGAGATAGAGAGAAAGAGGAGGATGGGGGTTGAGGGAGAGAAAGAGAAAAACCTTGCAGTGGGCAGTGTGGGTAGTATGGTATTATGAAAGATTAGGAAATTTGGACACAAGAGGGTGTATAGGGTGGGTTAAGAGAGAGAGAGAGAGAGAGAGAGAGAGAGAGAGAGAGAGAGGAGTTGGACTAGAGTTAGGGGGTGATTAGTGTGTGAGAGAGAGAGAGAGAGATAGGGGTAGGTGCAGTGAGAGAGAAAGAACAAAGGTGTTATTGGTTTAGGGAGAGAGAGTTGGGGGTTAGGGATAGTGAGAGTGAGAAAGAGAGTTGTTTTAGTGGGTTTAGAGAGGGAGGTAGAGGTGAGTATTAAATATAAGTGGAGTATTGAAGAGGGAAAGTGAAACATGGAGTTAGAAAGTGTTAGAGAGAGAGGGGTAGATTAATAGTAATGATTGGTGTAGGATTGTGTGAGTGAGAGAGAGATTTGGGGGGTGGGTTGGGGAGGGTATGGGTGATAAAGGCGGGGAGGATGAGGGGGGATTAGAAGAGAAAAATATATATGTATCACTATTGGGGGAGGGGGGTATGGATTTGGGGAATATTAGGGAATTCAAACAAAATAGGGAGTATATGGTTGCTACAGAGAGAGAAAGAGAGATATCCAGGTGGTAAGTGGAAGGGGTAGGGGTAATAGTAGAGACATAGAGAAAGGGGGGTGATAGGGGTAGGGGGACTAGGAGAGAAAGAGAGAAATAGGACAGGGTGTTTAATGAGAGAGAGTGGGGTGTTAGGGGTAGTTAGAGTGAGAGAGAGGGGAGTGTTTGGGGGTTTGGAGAGAGAGGTAAGGGAGGGGCCTAAGTGTAAGTGGATGGGTAGGGGAGAGAGTGAGTAACAAAATGGGTTAGAAAGTGTTAGAACTAAAGAGAGAGATAAGGGATATGGTGGGTTGCAAGTTATAGTAGGATGGGTATTAGGAGAGAGAGAGAGAGAGAGAGAGAGGCAGGAGGAGTAGGAGAGATAGAGAGACTGGCATGGAGTGGGTGGTTATGGGTAGGTAGTGGATACCGATATTGGGGTTGGGAGAGGGGTAGGTATTTAAAGTGAATTAGGGAATTTAAAGAGATGGGGGGTATAGGGCGGGAGTAGAGAGAGAAAGAGGGACAATGGTAAGTGGTATGGAAAGGGGGGATTAGGAGAGACAAAAAGAGAGAGGGGTTTAGGGGTAGGAAAAGTAGGAGAGGGTTAGGTAGAGAGTGTTTGTGAGTAAGGATACTAGGAAAGGGTTATAGAGAGAGGGGGGTAGGGGTAGTGATAGTATCTAAGAGAGAGAGAGAGAGAGAAAGAGAGAGAGAGAGAGAGAGAGTCACAAGGATGAGTGGAAAGAGGGTGTTAGGGATCGAGGGTACAAGTAGGAGGGAATTTGTGGGAGAGAAATAGATAAAGATAAAGGTGGGGGTGTGTGGATTTAGGGATGGTTAGGAATGTTAGAGATATTAGGGGTATAGTGGTGGAGTAGAGAGTTAGAGAGATCATGAGTGTTAAGTGGTAGGGGGGAGGGAATATGAGAGGTAAAGAGATAGAAGGATTTAGGGGAAGGAAAATTAACTGAGTGAAATAGAGGGCCTTAGGGAGAGTATGAGTGGTTTTAGGGAGAGAGAGGGGGCTTAGCGATTATGACAGTGCTTGAGAAGAGATGGGTCGATTATGGGATTG
>LPNX010401452.1:116677-140287 GCA_001517045.1 Pseudotsuga menziesii
AACCTACCACCCTTATTCCATAGATTTAAACTTTGGTAAGTACAATATGTTTAAAACTAGATATAGTTATGCTTACTAACTCTGTTACATTCTCTGATCTACTTCTTCTTCTTATCATTCAAACTTGTCTCCCTTCACTCTCTCTGTTCTACGTATTCTCCCCATTTCACCGCCCACCACACCTTTCTCTGCTCCTTGTTTTATGATTGCTATTATTTATTCCCTACGCATGTTTGTATGCCTGAATTTCAGTTTCATAATTTATCAAAAATACATTCAATGACTCATGGCAGGAAAGGAACCCAATCGATAAGCATTCTAAACTTATTTAACCATGTGCCGCCAGGTTCTTGAATTCATAACTGCTCGAGCCAAATTTAGAAACGTGACCAAATATTTATTTTGTAACTTATGTAATCTTGATTCTGAAAATTCTCTCCCACAAACTATATTTCTACAATACAACTTTCTACAATCTTACTTCCACAACCTTAGTCTTTCTATAATTTAGTTTCCACAACTTTGTTTCTACAAGTACCTTTCTGCAAGCTCCTTTCCACAATTGTGGATTGTGGGTATGCGATTCCCAGTTTTCCCAGAAAGTTTACTTCTGCAATCATACAGCCACAATGGCGTCCTTTCCGGAATCATATTATGAGTTGCAGATCCACCTTCTCATTTTCTTGAAATTGGGATTCCACAATTTTCTTCCACAAGTCTCTTTCCATAGTCAGGTTGTGGATTGGGGATTGTAGATGTGCCTTCAACTTTTCCCGAAATGGGCTTCCACAATTTCCTTCTGCAAATATATTTCCACAACTTCTGAGAGCCATCAATTTCTTGCGAGTTCCTTCCTGACCTTCGATATGCGATCAAATGTGGATCTCACCTTAACGTTGTTTATCCTCACTTTTCTTTTGTGTGTTGCTTATCTCCAGTACATTTTCACTTCATGAATCTTTTCCCACCATCGATCCGTCTTTTCTCCCTTAATATGGTTCATCCAATCTTTGTCAAGTAAATTCAATGTACTCTTTGCATCATCCAATATATGTCGAATATATTGAAGGTATTCATCCATGCTGAGTCATAGTTTTCTTCCTCAAGGGAACTAGTTTGCTTTCATACATGAGCGGAGAGCCTCATTACACTCTACTCTTTGCTTTATCTGTCGTATTTGTCATTTGATAATATGCTTGGAAATTATGTGTTTCCATTAATGACAACCACATCGCAATCTGATATGTTTCCATATGATCGCAATACCTATCATAATTCCAATAGTATCCCCATTTTGCATTGATGGAAACCTTCAAATTATGAATGCGTGTTGCACTTGTAATCACCGACTGCTTATCATATGTAGCAACAACCCCCCCCCCCCCCTTGACATCAATTTCAAACTTAGACTCTATAATGCAGCTCCCCCTGTCAAAGTGAACAAGTCATTTGGAATAAGATATGATACCCAAATTCTAGCGTAGGTACTCAAATTGTGTCCTTGGTAAAGTTTTAGTAAAGATATCAACAATATGTTCTGTATAAGGAATGCAATTCAATTAAACCACTATGTTTGTGACCTTCTCCCATAAGAATTACTACTTAATTGGTATGTGCTTAGTATTGGAATGAAGGACTGGATTCTTGAAAACACTAATGGAACTAGTATTATCACAATGGAGAGGAATGGGATAAACATATTTTTCCTCCAAATTTTCCATTTTTTAGATCATCAAGAGTACTTGTGTACAACACGTGGCGGAATTAATGATTTGACTTCTATAGTAGATAAATATATCAATCCTTGCTTATTTCTTAACCATGAATCTAAAGAATGCACCTCCACGTGTGCTCTTTCTTTCATCCAAAAAAATTTCCCGATCGAGATCTTAATATGTGGCTAATTTAAGATTCTAATTTCTAGGATACCAGAGACCATAAGTCATTGTGCCCTTCAAATTTTTGAATATCCTCTTAACAGCTGCCAAATGAATTTTCTTAGGACCAGAATGAAATCTACCTACCATTCCAACAACTTGCATTATATCAGGACGAGATGATGTGGTGTACAAAATACTACCTATCATTGATTGATATGTTCTTTGATCAACATCAGGTCAGGGATCATCCTTGATAATATTAAAACCAACAACCATAGGCGTACTAATAGATGAAGAATATTTCGTCTGAAATCTCTTCAACATCTCCTTCAAATATTTCTCTTGGGAGAGAAATAATCCTTCAAAACTCTGAATAATGTGGAGACCAACGAAGAATGATAATTCTCCTATCATTGACATCTTGAACTCATATTGCATGGAATTATAAAACCACTGAACTGAAGAATCATTAGTACATCCAAAAATAATGTCATACACATAAACCAAAACAACTACTAAATCATCACCTTCATATTTGATGTGCAAATTATTGTCAACAATACCTTCCTTGAATTCTTTGTCCTGTAGATACTTATCTAGTCTATAATACTAGGCTCTTGGTGTTCTTTTCAATCCATATAAGTTCCTTCTTCAGTTTTTAGACACAGACAGAATTGTCTGTCAGTTGGAATCCTTCAATTTTCTCCATATAAACTTCTTCTTCTAGATCTCCATTGAGAAATGATGACTTAAAATCCATATGATACACTTTGAATTCCTTTGACTGGAATAGGAAATAAACATTTTGATGGCTTCCAATCTTGCCACTTGTGAAAAGGTTTCATCAAAATATTATCCCTCAACTTGTGCATACCCCTTACAAACCAATTGGGATTTATTCCTCACAATTTTTCCTTGTTCATTCATCTTATTTTTAAACACCCATTTGGAGCCTAATACATTCTTATTTATAGGTCTAGGAACAAATTCCCAAGTATTATTCTTCTCAATCTGATCAAGTTCTTCATTCATGTCTCTAATCTAGTCTTCATCCTCATCAGATTCTTCAAAATTCTTAGGTTGAATTATAGATAGAAAGGAGATATGAGATTGTTTTGAAGCTTTAATAAATTTCCTTCTTATCTGAAATCCTTTATCATTTTCACCGGTTATCTGATTTTTAGGATGATTCTTTTTAACAATTCTAAAAGGCTCTTTTTTTTCTATTTCTTGTTTTGAATATGCTTGAATGTTTGTACTTTCATCACTTGAATCTGAATCTTCCTTTTCTAATTCTTGGACCTAGTGTTGTTCCTTAATTTCAACTACATCCTTTGTATTCAATTCATAGTACTTATCTGACTATCATTTATAGGAATTCCTTCATCTATTTTAATGTCAATAAACTCAACCAATTTATGCAACCTTTAATTATAGAATATGTATCCTTTACTATTTGTGGAATATCCTAGGTAAATACCTTTATTGAACCTATCATCATATTTTCCAATATGTTCATCATTATTTTTAACTATAGCATTTACTTCCAAATACTTTAAAATGTTTAATAGAAGCACGTCTTCCAAACCACAGTTCATAAGGAGTCTTATCGGTGTTTGGCCTTCGATGAGATTTCTTAAGAATATAGATGACTATGTGAATTTCCTCTACCCAATATGTCTCAAAAATATTTTTTTCAATCATCATTGATCTCACCATCTATTGAACTAATATGTTCTCTCTCTCAACTACTCCATTCTGCTGTGGAGTCCCTTAGATAGTATACTCTCTTTTTATCATATGCTTATTACAAAAATCTTTGAAGTCTTTTGAACTGAATTATCCTCCTCTATCAGATATTATTGCCTTCAGTATTTTTTCTATCAGATTCTTAGTTAGAACCTTAAATACTTTGAACTTTTCAAATTCTTCATATTTTTCCTTCAGAAAGGAAACCCATGTGAGTCTAAAGTAATCATCAATGGCCAACATAAAATATCTCTCTTCTTGTTCCTTCCTTCCTTGATGGTCCACACAAATATATATGCACTAACTAAGGAGGCTTGTCTATTAATGTGAAATTCTTAGATTTAAACTGTGCAATTCAGCTTTCCCATTTGACAAGATTTACATATAGAGTCATATGGCTTTGATATTTTTGCAAGATATTTTACTGCTTCATTATTTCTAAGATTTATTATGTGATCAAAGTTTAGGTTTCCGAGTCTCCTATGCCATATCCAGCTTTCATCATATTTTCTTAAATGGAATTATTATTTTTATTCTTTGAAAACATAGAGATTGTTTTCGGTTCGTATGCCTTTCGCAACTAATTATCCTTAGGGTACATATTTCATTTTACAATCTCTAGAAGTGAAAAAAAATTCACACCCTCTGTCACATACCTGAGTGACACTAAGGATATTATGTTTCATACCATCTACAAACAAAACATCTTGAGCTTTCCCTTTTCCATTCCTCAAACCTACCATTCCTTTTCCCTTGATTTTCCCTGGAGCATATTTTCCAAAAGTCACATTTCTTGATTTAATTTCACTTACAGATAGAAACTTACTTTTATCACTAGTCATGTGTTTGAAGCATCCACTATCAATATACCAGAGGTCCTTTTACTTTTGAGCAGAAAGTACTAATCCACACTTATTAATTTCTTTATTCTGCCAAAATTTAGCATTTTCAGCTGATTAATTTATTATTGAGTATGGTATATAATTATTTAGGTGACATTCTAAGGCTTTGTGTCCGTAATTATGACAAATATAACATTATGGATCATTGTACAATAGATCAAAAGGGTTGGTATGTCTATTATGAATTCTTCTTTTAGTTGTAAACGGTGTTGTATGAAGTTGTTGGTTACTCGGTGACTGTCTTGTTCTATGTTGTGACAGTTCATCATTCTTTGACATCCTTAGTTGCATACTTCTAAATTTAAATGCACAATTTGCAACTTTATGGAAAAAATTAGAACAATAATAACAGTATCCATGGAAAAAACCTTGGTACCTAGATATTGGTTGTCTTCTTGGAATTGGTTGCCTCATCTTTTGTTGGATTTGTTCCCAAGAAAATATTGATTGATCTTTCTAATTGGAATCCCTGATTCTGATGCTTGTTTCATTTTCATTCTCTTTTGTTTGCAAGGTATGTTTATATTCTGACTATTTGCTACTTTGAAGTTTAATCAACTGACCTGATTTCTTCTTTTTTGAGTGATTGCTACTTGAACCTTTTTCATAGCCAAGACCTAATTTTAACAATGGAGATATTTTCTTACTCAGAATTTTGTTACTCAACTCTTCTGAAGATTTAATACTCAACAAATTTTGGTGATACAAAGCTTGAAATTTCTCCAATTCTTTTCTAGTTGTCACTACTTCTTCTTCCAATGCTTCAGATCTCATTTTCTCCTCTATTAATTGTTGTTTTATAATATATTATATTTCCTTTTCCTCTTCTAATTCTAATTTTAATAGAGAAAGATATTCACTTGTTTTTTTACCATTATTTTCATACTGCATCAACAATTGTTTTTGTTTCCTCTTCTTTAGTCTGAGTATGTCAATATTTGATTAGTTCACCCTCCATATCAAGCATAGCTTCTTCGTCATTCAGGTCAATTCCTATATATTCATTTTCAAAATAGTCTATGGCCATAAACATAAAATTATTAACTTTATCTTCACAAGTTGAATCATTATCTATCTCTTCTCACGAATCAACAACGTTTTCACACAAGCTTTTCATTTTTATATTTAGCCTCTTTATTGTATTTTTTAAATGTGTAGTTCTCTTCATCATCAGAAGTTTGACCCTTTTTTCTTGTGAGTATTTTTATATTAAAAATGTCCTATCTTACCACCGTTGAAACATTTAAAGGGCATCTTGCCTTTATATTTACCCGAGGTGATTCCATAAAGGCGGGTAACACATTTTGTACAAATTTGATGATGAAAACCTAATTTTTTACTCATGTGCTAGAAAGAATCCCTTGAAATGCATATATGCCATGTGAATTTCGACGTTCAGTAAAAAACACATTGTAGAATATTATGTTTGATTCTCAATGATATTTTTTTTAAATATTCTAATCTCATTTAATGTGTGAAATTTTGCATTTAATGAACTATGTGATCTTAAAAATTTGAAGAAGTTAATAAGTGGCTCGTGTCCAACCCCAATAATTCAATCTTAAATTATATATATATATATGAGCATGATCTACACAAAATGCATTGTGGTCTACATATTTGTTTGTTAATTTATTTCGCAATATACAATTATTTATTATTTTTCAAAAGTGACCACATCTAATTTCAGTATCATTTTATACACATGTGTGTCCATCCCAACTTTTTTTTCACTATTTTGAAAATTTGAAAAACCAAAGATACACTTTTGAAGAGAACACATCGATGTTTGGATTGTGCATTTTTAAGAAATTTTTGGATGTGTATATTTTACCCTGTTGATTTTTCTTTGAGTTGCTTTGAAGTTGTTGTCTGGTTTTATAAGTGTAAGTTTTAAAACTAATTAAAAAAAAACCATATGAATGCCAAAACGCATGCATGATATCTCAATGGATAGAGGATTCGGTGACAAATTGATCGGTATGAACTCTGCTCAGTTGTGTGCCATGAATGGCAAGGTTTACACCCCTAGAAGACACTGAGAAACATTGATTTTCCTGTAAGAGGGATAAATATCTATTTTTCAGGCCCTTGATCTAGGTATAAGCTTGATCGAGGTATTTAAATACCTTGATCTAGGTTTTATCGGAAGCTCGATTGATGGTTTAATCAAACCCTTGATAGAGGGTTTGATAAACCCTCAATCAAGGGTTTGATAAACCCTCGATCAAGCTTCCAATAAAACCTCGATCGAGCTTCTTCCTTGATCAAGGTCCAACGTTTGTAAAAAAATCATACAAAAATGTGTGGGAATGGACTTAGGCATTGATGGAATTAATGTCATTCCAACCACCCTCCTAACCTCATTTCCTACCAGAATTCCTAAACAAAATTCTATATAAACATAAAGCATAATACATAAACATGTTACTAATTTTATCTTTCACAATTGACTATCCTATTTGAAACAATTGTGTATTGTGTTTAGATATTGTTATAGGTATGAATTTAGATTGTTGATCTTGATCACAATGGGAAGAAAAAAGTGTCAAATTAAAATATCTTGTAACACCGAAGAAATAAGAGATAAAGAAAGAGAAAGAAAGAGGAAAAAAAGATGAGTCTTGAGAGGAGAAGAAGTTGCAAATCAACCTATACTTGGAGAATTAAATGCCATTTCTAACAATATTGGTATAATTTATTTTTAAGTTATGCAATTTCATATTCATATATATAATTTCATTTTCCTAGTGATATAGTTCATATAATTTCATATTGCATAATATATTCAATTTCATAGTGTTCTAGTTCATAGTTTATATATATACACATGTTAAATTGTTTAGAATTTAATTATAATGTTGTAAAATTGTAATTTTGTAATTAATTCATAAACCTATATACATTGTATGTGCATGTATATATACAACCTTCTAAAACAACTTATGTGTACATGTGAAACAATGGTATGTGTTGTGAAAGAATTGAAAAAAAATGTTTGACCACTACACTAAATTAAACATATATACAAAGTAAGTGTATTATAGTATGAGTAGTTCTAGAGTTGTCAAATGAAATTACAGAATGGTTGATAAATATATATATAATTATATAGTGCATAATATTCTAGCATAATATCTAGTTCTAAATGAATATGCATATATCTCCTTATCATTGCACTTATTTTCTTCATATTTCCTATATCCTTATCTCTCCTTTCATCGATTTTAATATGATTTTAATTTCGTATTCATATATGAGCATTTTCATAGTGTTCAAATTAAAATTTTAAATAACATTATGATAATGATGATAATTGCATTACAATTACAATTACATTACATTACAATCATGTACAAATGACTAGGAATCATTAGGCTTTAATCATTGGCAGCAATGATGATCTCAAAGAAAATCAACAATCATAATTACAATTACAATGACATTAAAATAACAATCAAATTAATGTGCATAGGCACCAACCTTACGTCAATGGGGTAGTAAGGTAGAGTAAATACAAATATAATTTTACATTACATTATGATAATGATGATAATTACATGTTAGAGTTACAATTACAATTACACTAAAAATTTACAATTACAATTACAATCATGTACAAATGACTGGGAATCATATGGCTTTAAGCATTGATGACAATGATGATATCAAACAAAATCAACAATTACAATTAGAATCATAATTACAATTACAACCACATTACAATTTACTTAAGGTAAGGTAGAGTAACATATTTTACTTAATAACATCCGGCTTGTGACATAAGTCTCATTCACAATAATTGTGGGAAGTACTTGCTATTTTCCCTAAAACTCATTATGAGGAGTACCACAGGAACCCCGAAGTAGCTAGACTTTAAGAAGACTTGCCAAGCAAAAAGGGCAACGACCCCTACTAGATTGACTAGATTCCCATCTATGAAGAAAACCAAAGAGCTGTCGTTTGTGGCCAAGAAGTTAGTAGTTTTACGTGCGCCGTGAAGTGAGGGGTACTTCCCCAATAATCAATCCTGAGACAACATTGGTTTTCGAGTGACTACCTTTGAACCATTAGGAAGTTGATTTAAATTGGGGTCCATATTCATCTCGAGTTACTGCAATATGATAAGTAAAATAAAATTTTATTCTTGAGCTTGCATTTATTTGTATTTATTCCAAGAGCTTGTATTTATTTTTGAGTTTGTATTTATTTATTTCTAGATCCTGGCCAGTCATCATAGGATCGTGCACCCTCTGATTTCTCAAGATTAATTGGGAGCTTCAATGACGTTGGAATGGTTGCTAATTGTTTAAGAGGGTTGGATGATGCCACTCAAGAAGAGTTCGGGAACCCGACCCCTAATCGAACAATCAAAGAGCATGTTAGTAACATAATCAAGTTGTACTTTGAACAACAATCAATGATTACACAAGCTCAAATCCTACATGGATTGATAAAACAAAAAAATTGAAACGTGCCACAAAGTTGTTGGGTTTTAAGGATGTTAAAAATAAAAATGCATGTGAGAATGTAACAGAAAATGTAACAACTGCACTATCTGCATTTGGAAAGTCAACAAAAACTGATATCAACGATGTATGTAGGGAAATTACAACTACTATTGTGGCACAAAGCACCTCAATAAATTGAATGGTTGTAACAATGTCAAAGTTGCTCCATGTTTCAAGAAAAAAACTACACAAATACACTAAATTTAGGGTAAAGATAGAAGAAAATGATGAAGCTGCTTGTTGAGCTCTTATATGCAAAGAAGAATATAAAGACAAGATGGAAGAGGGAATCAGAGAGAAGGTTATAGAGTATTGGAAAAACCATTCTCTTGCTATACTAGATCGAAAATATGTCCTGCGACAACATTCTGACAGAGGCATTTATAAGGAGCATTGCAAGCATGTTATGGAGATGACAAGAGTTTCTTTGTTCAAGGAATTCAAAGAATCAAATATTGGTGTTGAGATCTCATTTACCATGTTCAGTAAGTTGAAACTGTGGTATATTAGGCTGAATACAATTCGGGACACTTGTTGTTGTCGATGCCACGTTGAATTCAAGTTATACTATGAAACATTTATGGATTTTTGCAAAAAACATTGGGATGGTGAACCTGCTCCTCACACAGTGCGGGATTTTATTTCTATGATACTATGCAATAGGAATCTTGAAAATGTGTTTTTCATTAAAAGGTGTGTAGGTGGGAGAATATGCCATGAATGTGGTGATTTGGAATTGTTCCATAGGAAGTTTCCTATTGATCCAACACACCCTAGATTGTTAGATATCACAGTTAAGTGGAAGAGATATGAGCGTCTCCATGAATCGATCATCTTCTTCACATATTCCATCTAAGAGGATCGACTTGCTCAAGGATGATATTCCTATTTTAAACTTCATGGATAAGTTTCAAAGTCATATTTACAAATACATTAAACACTCCCACAGGTCTAGGTGGAAATCTTTAGAATTTAAGCATTCTCATGAGTTTTTTGAGCTAGAAACAATCCTATCGATGGTAGACTTTGCTGAGAATTATGCATTTGCTCCTCAGAGAGAGATACAAAGTGAGTATTATCACTTTGACCAGGTGTCCATATTTGTACATGTATTGTATAGACATGCTCAGGAGAGCATTGATGGTAGGGATAGGACTCCTCAGTCACACAATGTGATCAAGGAATACCATTTTTATGTCAGTGATGATCATGAGCATGACAGGTTGTTTGTTCAACAATTCTTTGGGTTGATTTATGATTCATTAAAAAAGAATGGGGTTTCATTTATAGAACACTGGATTTGGTCAGATGGGTGTGCAGGGTAGTTCAAATCAGTGCACTCGTTTTATTGGTTGAGTCGTCTTCACAAAGAGACAGGTATTTGACACACCTGGAGATTTTTTGAGAAGGTGCATAGAAAGGGTGAACATGATGGAGCATGTGCATGCATGAAAACAACACTTAGGAGGTACCAAATGAGTCATAGTGCATCTCAAATCAAGTGCTCAGTAGAAGTAATTGATTGGTGCACACAAAATTTGGGTCTCCGAGGTCATGAACAAGCAAGGCCGATGCGCAGGTAGGAACAACAACTTAATTGGAATTTAATAAATGTGTTTGTATTATTATATATATAAATATGATGTTTTTTATTCGATGCGGGTTTTTTTGCTATGTTTCCCTTGGCGATGTGAATATATCCATGCCATGGTATTGCGAGACCATACCTAGTACGAGAGAACTACATTCAACTGGTAGTAAAGACATGGGTGACATATTTTCCATTGAAACAAGGAAGTATGTGTGTTTCTGTGAGTTCTGCATTAATGCCAATGGACTAGGGGTTGATCATTTCATGAACAATGCATATTTCAAACAATGGAAATATGTTCCTCTTAATCCAAAGGGGCCACATACAATTTCGATGTGGCAAGTGATGCACACTAACGAGGCAATGGTTGCACTAGATCATGATCAGGTTTATGATTTGGTTAAGTAAGGTACATGATAGTTGATTGAATGTTTAAACCTCTAGTCTCGTACACATGCATATATATATTTAAGATTTGTTTAATATTTCAAAATATTGATGCAGGTGATGTATTTGTTGTAATTACACCACCGAGAAATGACGAGCATGTGGCATACTTTTTGATGTAGTGTACAGAAATAAAAAGCAGGTTGGTGCGACCCTATGTCGATGGAGAGGTCATGTACCAAGTTGGTGACCTAGTTATTATGGGCCACTCCTTTGAAAAGGTGATAAGAAAAGGTGACTATATTATTTACAAATATTTCATGCCTAAATATATATCTTATCAATAAAGTCATTTGGTGGTGGAAGATCGGATACATCTCATTGAAATCAAGGTGAAGAGGGGTGAACCAAAGAGATGGAAGATGTCAGTAGCTGACCATGATCATATTATGGAGACATGCATTCCTATAACCCATTGGCTGAATGAATGAAATTTATATTCCATGACATATAAGTTGATACATTGACATAGTTGACATTCTTTTGAAATGTAGCAAATTAAAATTTCTTCTGAAATATGAAATCAAATTTTACATTGTAGTTGTAATTTGCACCTAGTTGATCTTACATTGTAAATTTGTAAATTTTGTAACATTATAATTGTAAGTTATGTTAAAAATTGTAAGTTGCATTCGATTGATAATTTTGCAAACATGTAACTTGTAAACTTTGTAAACTTGTAATTTATTAAATTGTAAAATTGTACAATTTTGTAAGATTATAAAACATTAATTATTGTTAAATAACATTAAGATTGTAAAACATAAATAACTTTAAACTATAAATGCAAATAACTAAAACATTTAACATACCATCATGTTAAAAAAAAGGTCCATATATATATATCAATAATCATAAAGTACAAAATAATAACGTCCACAAATAAAAATCTACAAAATAATAACATCCACAAATAACAGTCTACAAATCATTGATCGAGAGATCGACCATCATGGACACTATCGCCAATTGCACTATGCCCCTGGTCTTTCTCATGCAGATCAAAAAGAAAATTTCCTAGGTCTGAGAAATATAGAAGTTAAAACCGTGAACTCTGCAAGTCAGTTACATACCACATATTTAAATTACATGTAGAATGTGAGAAAAAAATTATATATATATATATATATATATATATATATAACACAAATATATGAGCTGGCCTAGCTCAAGTTGATTTTCAGGTTTGGGAAGAGTGTATATGCCGAGTTGAGCCTTCATCGGGACCCGATCAATGAGCAACAACCCACTCATCCATAAACATCACGACAGCTTCAACACCCTCATATGCAACTTCCTATGTCTATGTCTGTTTCCATGACATGAAAATAGTTATATTAATGAATTACAATTTGAACTTGAGAATTAAAATTTGAACATGTAAATTATAATCTGAACATAAATATGCAAACAATTCGAACATAAATAACTGGTACCTTGTCGATTGGTGTGTCATGAGTAGGACTCGAGCGAGGTTGTGTAGAATGATGTATAATGTCATTTCCTATATCCTCTACAATATGAACAAGATAAATGAGGAAAGTTGGAACAAACCAAAATATTTCTTGTTCAACAATTGACATGAATTTAGAAATTCAAATTTAGGATGATAGTTAACACATACCTCATCGACGTGGGCGGACAAAACTGTAGCGGGACCTCGAACAAATTCATCACTGCCAAACAAGACCTCCTTGAAATCGGGCTCCTGCATGGAGGTCTAACACAAAGCAAAGTATTATTTAACAAAAGATATACCTAACAATCATGGAAATCAAATGACGACAATCAATTGATGTCAATAAAGATATACCTGTCCCATCAGTCGATTCCTGCATTTATGATGCAGTCTAAAATATGCATTGTCAGCCATGATAACATACTAAAGCATTTTGTCATGATAAATAATGTTGAGAACATCATTTTCCACTCACTGTAAATCAGGCTTCATAGGTGTAGTGGGTGCACTATGTCTCTCTTCCTGCACAACCATCATGGTACCATGCACTGTCATGCATGTCACCTCTGCTAATGCACTACTCTCCTCAGTCGCTAGCTGAGATGACTCAGCTACATCATCTAACCTAAGCATGGTCCTAGAAGGGAAACCTACCAAAGGCTATGGCACTGGCTGAGCTCCAGGGTTTCTCCTAGCCCCAGGATGCACATGACTGCGTCCCCCACTAGCACCATAGAAGCTCGATGGTGTGATAGTGTAATATGGGTGCATATCCAAGACAAACTCTGCATAGATATGTTTTGCAAAGTATAGTGGGACCTGGTCATGGTGGGGAAGCATGCCCCACATTCCAATGAACCTATCATATACATAAGGTGTTGTAGCCTCTAGCTTAAAATCCTTGAGTCTAAGCAGTTGACCAAAGGCATGGTCAGCAGGGATATCAAATAATTCTCCCTTCACATCATTATTTAATGTACATGTCTCGTGGGGAACCTCCCCACCGATACCAACAGTATCCCAATCCTCGTCACTCACATGCATAGAGCGGCTGATGCTCATCTCCCCAGCAGGAGCGTGTGTCGGCATAGAACGCCTAGGAGAACCTATGAAAATAGAGACATACAAGTTGATGATTAAATAGACACATGTGAAACAATTTAATTTGATGTAAATAACAACAAAGAGTACATCATGCAAAATTGTATACTTACAAGTCCTCTACTAACCTTTGGGGCAAGGAATGGTCATAGATCTGCCAGTGCTTTGCCTTTGGCAAACTGAAGAACCCTGCTATAGAGATGCATCTACATGAAATAAGGAATAGTAAATTATTTTTTGTGAATAACTCAATGAAAGTAACTCCATATGTGGATACGAATAAAAAAACTCTTACTCAAAAAACCACCCAAAAGTTTACAAAACAAAATGGATTAACGATTTTTTTGTTTTTGCTTTGAAGGTGGTGTGAAGAAGACTATTGAATATGTGGTGTGATCAGGGTTATGATTTATTTTCATAATGTTGAGTACTCCTTTATTTCTTATTCAATTTGAAATTATGGACATGGTACTTATTTGGGTGAAGCTTCCTAAAATACGAGTTGAATTCTAGTCTCTAAAGGTTTTTCGGGTTATAGGGAATGCTTTGTGAGTTTTCGATGGGGTGGAAATGAGTTACAAATACTTGGGATTTTAAAATAATTCCTATAGATATTTATGCAATTTTTAATATTTTTATCCTGTCTAATGTGTCAGGTTTTTTTGGTTGCAAAATTGGCTAGCTTCATTTGAAACTGAAGTCCTACTCACACAGGTGATGTTCTTAGAAGACTTGTTTTCTGATTTGATTGTTTTCACTAGGGCATTAGTTCCATAAGGATCAGGAGACTACCACTCATATAGACCCCATGCATTATGTACTCACTTAATAATGTGAACCTTTATAGGAATTAGGCCTTACCATAGCCTAAGATTATGGTATGTTATGATCCCCCCCCTAAGAGAAAAGGCTTAAGGTTTGTAAAGACATATGGTATTGACCATATGGTGATCCTTTTTTATATTAAGAAAGTGGAAAAGGTTTTTAAATAATGTTTTGGAAATATAAATATATGGTTTTTGTTTATGGCATGCCTTACCACACAATCCACTACAATTTATGGTTATTGACATATTTGATTTATACCACGGTTTTCAATGTATTATGGTTCTTGGCATATATAAAACATTTGGAATTACATGCAATTTAAGTTCAAGTTCAAAAGATATGTTAGCTTGAAAAATGGGTTATCTCACATGGTTTGTATACAGTGATTAAAACCTATGATTAGCCTAGCCGTGAGTTATTTTACTCTATCCTTTAGTTGAATTCATGATAAATGTGTGTCCTGGCTACGAGTTGAAAACACGATTAGGAATTCCATGCAGTTGCTAAGAAATATGCCCACCGTTAATATGTCCAGGCTTGAAGCCAGGGTTTATAAAATGGTTTAATGTGTTTGGAAGTTGTCCAAAAATTCATTTGGCCTATTGGTTTGTGTGGGAAGGAAGAGTCGAGCTATGCTCTATCCATGGTGGTAAAGTTACAGGTTGTTTGGTATTTTTTATGAAGCGGACAAGATTCAAAGAGATCTTATTTGTAAATAAGTGAAGTTGCAAGGGTATCTGGTTTTACTTGTGCTAATGGCATGATGCTGTAATTCTCCTAAGTTGTTCCTGTCCATCCAAGAATTCTCCAATGGTGTGTACTACAACATTGGTGCTTCAACACAGTCTTCCATTCTTTGGCATAAGAACTTCCTGCTAATAGGTAAAAAGGAAACATATCTCTGCATTTAATTGGTTATAACAAAATCGTGTTTTTTATAGGTTTGTTGATAAAGTTGTTGTTTGTGTTTGCAAGAAGATATGAGATAAGGGTACTCAAGAAAATCCGACCCCTGACCCTCTCTTCAAAATGCCAAGATAAGGGTTTAAACCAAAAATTCTCAATTTGTTTTGTTTACATCAATTTCATTTTCTGACTGTAACATGAAATGTGCAAGTTGAAGGCATTGGAGAGGGAGGAAACATGGTCAACTCCTCCCATTCTCACATTTATAAATGCCCAGGTAAGCTTTGTTCAACCCATAATTAAAAATATTGTTATTGTTTATGGTTTCGAGAAGCATACTGACCAAACCATACCCATGGTTGCAGGTCACGCTGGGTAGGAGTTGTGATGCTAAAAAAGGTATCCACAACCATTTTTAAGATAAGTTCTTAAATTTGATTACATGCATTTACAAAACCCTTAAGGTTTTACTTGCACTAGCTTTGCATCCATTGCTCCGACAATGTGATTAGAAGTTCTGTAATGTTTCTTGATAGGGTTTGGATTCGGAGAGCACCAACTCTCCTGGATTTCTAGCACCCACTATACCTATACAAGCTCCAAATTGCACATAGAAGACTACAAGTCTTCTCTAGCACCACCCTACTACCCTTATTCCATAGATTTAAACTTTGTTTAGTACAATATGGTGAAAACTAGATATAGCTATTCTTACCAACTCTGTTAGATTCTATGATGGACTTCTGCTTCTTCTCACTCAAACTGGGGTCCCTTCACTGTCTCTATTCTGTGTATTCTCCCCATTTCAATGCCCATAACACATTTTTTATGCTCCTTGTTTTATGCTTGCTAATATTTATTCCCTCTGCTTATTCGTATTCATGAATTTCAGTTTCATAATTGATCAAAAAACTGTTCAATGACTCATGAAAGGAAAGGAACCGAATCAATAAGCATTCTAAACTTATTTAACCATCTGTCGCTAGGTTATTCATTTCATAACTACTCGAACCAAATTTAGAAACATGACCAAATATTTCTTCTGTAACTTCTGTAATATCGATTCCACAACTTTTGTCCCATGGGTTATATTTCCACAATACAACTTTCCACAAGTTTGCTTTCACAACCTTAGTATTTACACAACTCAGTCCTTCTGTAGTTGAGTTTTCGCAACTTTTTTTTGCAATTTAGTTTCTGAAACTTAGTTTCTGCAACTACCTTCCCACAATTGCAGAATGCGGGTTGTGGGTATGCAATTCCCAGTTTTCCCAAAAAATGACTTTCATAATCATGCTTCTACAATGGTCCTTTCTGCAATCGGATTGTAGATTGTGGATCCACCTTCCCATTTTTCCCAAAATTAGGCTTTCGCAAGTCTTTTTCCGATGTTAGGTTGCATATTTCAGATTCAGGTGTGCCTTCAACTTTTCCCAAAATGGGCTTCCGCAAATCTATTCCGCAACTTCTGAGAGCCATGGATCTCTTTTGGGATCCTTCATGAACTTCAATATACGATCAAATGTTTATCTCACCTTAATGTTGTTTAGATTCACTTTTCTTTTGCGGATCGCTTATCTCCCGTAGAGGTTCACTTCGTGAATCTTTTCCCACCATCAATACATCTTTCCTCCTTAAATCTAGTTCGTCGAATCTTTCTCGAGTGAATTGAATGTACTATCCATATTGTCCAATCTCTTTCGAATGAATTGAATGGACATCATGTCTCAGCTTCTTGATTTTTGATATTGAAGGTATTCATTTAGGCTTATTCATAGTTCGATTCCTCAAGGGAATTAGTTTTCTTTCATACATGAGTGGAGAGCCTGATTACACTTCGATATTGACTTTTCTGCCCTTCTTGTTGTTGGATCATATGCTTGGAACTTATGTGTTTCCATCAATGAAAACCGCATCACAATCTGATCTATTTCCATATGATCGCAATACCTATCATAATGCCAANNNTTTTGACTTCTAGATTAAGGATTGAGTTAATGTGTATGAAAAGTAATCAACTTAATACTAATTATTGAATTACTATTAATAAAGTTACGGTCTTCAAACAAATATAGTTTTNTAACAGGACCATTAGAAACTATATAAATCAATATTTAACGAACATTCTAGTTTTTTTGACTTCCAGATTAAGGATTGAGTTAATGTGTATGAAAAGTAATCAACTTAATACTAATTATTGAATTACTATTAATAAAGTTACGGTCTTCAAACAAATATAGTTTTTTTTTAATTTATATTGTTAATCCAATATAAAATTAGATGAAATAATAATTTCACAAATGTGGATCAATTAAAAGCTAAATAAAAATATTTCTAAATTTTAATTTTTTTTCACTATCAAAATATTTAATTTTAAAAATAATATCCTAACAAATTTCTAATTTTTTTAAATAAATAAAAGTTAAAGAATGAAAAACTAATTGAAATTCAAGCTAAGTTGATTATAAAATGATTATAATGTTAGGTATAGTAAAATATCATTAATTTTTAGTTTTAACATTTATGTAAACTCATAAAATATATCAATTTATTTTTACAAGTTTATTAAAAAGTGTTATATATATGTGTGTGTGTGTGTGTGTGTGTGTGTGTGTGTGTGTGTGTGTGTGTGTGTGTGTGTGTGTATAAGTATTTTTAATGATTTTGAATTATTAAATTAAGTGAAGTTGCAAGGGTATATGGTTTTACTTTTGCTAACGACATGATGATGTAATTCTCCCAAGTTGTTCATGTGCATCCAAGACTTCTCCAATGGTGTGTACTGCAACGCTGGTGCTTCAATGCAGTCTGCCATTCTTTGGCATAAGAACTTCCTGCTAATAGGTAAGAAGTAAACATATCTTTGCATTTAATTGGTTATAACAAAATAAATTTTTTTATAGGTTTGTTGATAAAGTTGTTGCTTGTGTTTGAAAGAAGAGGAGGGATAAGGGTACTCCGAAGGAGCTGACCACCAACCCTCTCTTCAAAATGCCAACCTAAGGGTTTAAACCAAAAATTGTCAATTTGTTTTGATTACATCAATTTCAATTTTTAACTGTAACACAAAATGTGCAGGTTGAAGGCATTGGATAGGGAGGAAACATGCATGAAATATGGTCACCTCCTCCCATGCCCACGTTTCTAAACACCTAGGTAAGCTTTGTTCAACCCTTAATTAACAATATTGTTATTGTTTATGGTTTCGAGAAGCATACTAACCAAACTATACTCGTGGTTGCAGGTCATGTTGGGTAGGAGCTATGATGCTAAAACTAGTAGCCACAACCATTTTTAAGATAAGTTCTTAAATTTGATTACATGCATTTACAAAACCCTTAAGGTTTTCCTTGCACTAGCTTTGCACCCATTGCTCCATCAATGTGATTAGAAGTTATGTAATGTTTCTTGATAGGTTTTGTATTTGGAGAGCACCAACTCTCCTGGATTTATAGCACCCACTATACCTGTACAAGCTCCAACTTGCACATAGAAGATTACAAGTCTTCCCTGGAACCACCCTACAACCCTTATTCCAGAGATTTAAACTTTGTTAAGTACAATATGCTGAAAACCAAATATAGTTATTCTTACCAACTCTGTTGCATTCTTTGATGTACTTATGCTTCTTCACACTCAACCTAGGATCCCTTCACTGTCTCTATTCTGTGTATTCTCCCCATTTCAACACCCATAACACATCAACTCTGTTGCATTCTTTGATGTACTTATGCTTCTTCACACTCAACCTAGGATCCCTTCACTGTCTCTATTCTGTGTATTCTCCCCATTTCAACACCCATAACACATTTTTATGCTCCTTATTTTAAGCTTGCCAATCTTTATTCCTTGTGCTTATTCATATTCATGCATTCAGTTTCATAATTGATCAACATGGCTTGGTTAAACTATTGGGGCATTGATGAAAACGACATTTTGCAGAACATTGATAATGTCAAAAATATTATTACTTCTATGTTGAAAGAGAAATTGTGGTGTGAAGAAAATTTAGCGGTTAAGAGAAAATTAAGATATTATAAGGAGGTCATTAATCCTAATTTGGAATATCATTATTATCTCTCGATATTAAATATCTCATGAAANGTGTGAGGAAAATTTAGCGGTTAAGAGAAAATTAAGATATTATAAGGAGGTCATTAATCCTAATTTGGAATATCATTATTATCTCTCGATATTAAATATCTCATGAAATAAAATTAATATAGCCAAGAGTATAACGAACTCTCATGAACTCCATACTGAAATAGGGTGTTGGTCTATTCCTAAAATTCCATGGGCGGAAATGGTTTTCCATATGTGTAAGTCTATGAGCGTTGAGGATGAAAATAACTTTCTCTTAGAGTTCCCTTCTTAACACCTACATTATATCTAAGTTTCCTTGTATTTTCTAAACTAAAAAACTTTTATAACCTCCTAACTTGCTAAAACTATAGTGAGCTTGGAAATATTTTTGAGCACAAGAACAAGATTTTAAATTAAAACTAGTATTATCCTTGGACAATCATCATCGTCATCGTCATCGTTGTCGCTGCTGCCGCCATCGTCATCTTCATTCTCCTCCTTCTCCTCCTCGTCCTCCTCGTCATTGTCATCATCGGCGTCGTCATCATCGACGACGGAGGTGGCGGNATCGTCGTCGCTGCTGCCGCCATCGTCATCTTCATTCTCCTCCTTCTCCTCCTCGTCCTCCTCGTCATTGTCATCATCGGCGTCGTCATCATCGACGACGGAGGTGGCGGCATTGTCGTCATCGTCCTCCTCCTCCTCCTCCTCCTCCTCATCATCATCACAATCAATAAAGAAAAATAAAATAAAATCTAAGCACAACATTAGTATATTAAAAAATTGAATGATCAATTATCATTATACATTTAACTAATCAAATTAAACTTATTTTACATTACATTAAAAAAAAACAAATTTCAATCATAACCCATAAAATACATTTAGTCATAGATCAAATTAAAAATTCAAATTCTCAATTACCATGTTATACATTTAACTAATAGAATTATATGTATTGAACATAATATTCATAATTGATGTATTTAATAATAATCCATGAAATATTGTTAATTCAATCCTCTAACTTGAAAAAAGAAAATAAAAGACCAAGCAAAAACAATCTATGAAATATATTTAGTCAATAAATCAAATTAAGTTTATAATTCAATCTAAATTTTCCCATTAAAATAAACCACGTCACAAACAAATTTTAAAAATGATCAAAACATATCAAATCATAATACTAAATCTATAACCATAGTGTTTAACAAATAAAATGTTAACCAAAGAGTATGGCATAATAAACTNACAAACAAATTTTAAAAATGATAAAAACATATCAAATCATAATACTAAATCTATAACCATAGTGTTTAACAAATAAAATGTTAACCAAAGAGTATGGCATAATAAACTCTGTTTTTTCACAAGTCAAAATGAAAGTTGAAATATACTTACAACAAACTTAAAAATATTAAATATGCTAAGCCATAACCTTTAACCAATAAAATATTAACCAAATATTGTGGCATAACAAGTTATTTTTTTCGCACATTTTTTTATACTTTTATTAAGTATAAATTAAGATTGACAAAATGAAAGTTGAAACATATTCAATATACTTATAACAAACTTAAAATACATCAACTATAAAACTATATGTTAAATAATTATAACATTAAAAAAATATTAAATAAAGTTCACTAATAATAATTTATCATCAAATTATTTGAAAATATAATTGTAGTGTCATTTCCTCATTTATAACCCAAAATTTTATAATAAAATAGATGAATTCCAAATGGAAAAACTAACATACAATATCTAAAATAATCATAGCTCCTATTTATTTTGGTACATTATTAATAAACAGAACTTCATATTGAGTCATTCATTTGGTAATGTCACCTTCCCATATTTGTTGTCACTGTAGGAATGGTTTCCCAATCAGGTATCTCCTCTTTGTGCATTGCCNAAAACTTCATATTGAGTCATTCATTTGGTAATGTCACCTTCCCATATTTGTTGTCACTGTAGGAATGGTTTCCCAATCAGGTATCTCCTCTTTGTGCATTGCCCACTATCTTGTGGGAGTTCCTCTGAGGTAAATTCTTGCATTTATCATCTATTTATTAGATCCTAGACCTTGGATTTATCCCACATGTGTGGGACGACCCTCTTCATCCATATCAATTTCACTTGGAGATGAATTGGTTGGTTAGACATTAGTATTTTATTGGTTGGAACCAAATCAATATCCCATATTTAAGTGGATAGAAAAATCTCTCTATAACTTTAAATTTAAGTTGTTAAAAANTTTCGCTTGGAGATGACTTGGTTGGTTAGACATTAGTATTTTATTGGTTGGAACCAAATCAATATCCCATATTTAAGTGGATAGAAAAATCTCTCTATAACTTTAAATTTAAGTTGTTAAAAATGCATGCTAATATGACCACCACAATCAAAGCATGAAGTTATTAAAATTGCAGGCTAAAATGAGATGGAGGGAAAAATTTGAGGATGCAATTGTAATTACATGAAAAGAAATAGGAAGGAGGTAGATTTGAAAGTCCAATATATGGCTATTTTTGTACAAAAATGTCACGGACCCCCCAAAAAAACTAATTTCAAATTCTTTCAATAAAAAAAAATAGGGTCCATCTGTGAGTTGTTTAATTGACCCACGACCCTTCTAATCTTATAAAAGGAGGATCCCACCCTCCATATCAATCACATTTAGTTGTATATGGACTTGGGACCTCTTCCACAACAAGATTATGTGAACAATGATGTTGTTGTTAGACAAGTTCCTTTAGGGAAATCCATAAATAGGTATGAGTACCTTGGAATGTACCTAAATGGATATCATGACATGGTCGGTTTTGTACAAAAACACCAAGGACCCCCAAAAATAGCTAATTTCAAATTATTTCAATAAAATAAAAAATAAGGTCCATGTGTGAGTTGTTTAATTGACCCACGACCCCTCTAATATTATAAAAGGAGGCTCCCACCCTCCATATCAATCACATTTAGTTGTAGATGGACTTAGGCCCTCTTCCACAACAAGGGGATGTGAACATTGATGTTGCATTTAGACATGTTCCTTCACCTTCTCATCTTTGTTGTCACTCTAGGAACCAATATCTCATATTTAAGTGGAGAGAAAAATCTCTCTATAACTTTAAATTTAAGTTGTTAAAAATGCAAGCTAATATGAGCACCACAGTCAAAACATGAATTTATTAAAATTGCATGCTAATTTGAGAGGGAGGGAAAATTTTGAGGATGCAATTGTAATTACATGAAAAGAAACAGGAAGGGGGTAGATTTAAAATCCATAAATAGGTGTCATTACCTTGGAATTTCCCTAAATGGATATCATTCCATGGTCGGTTTTGTACAAAAATGCCAAGGCCCCCCCAAAATAGCTAAGTTCAAATTCTTTCAATAAAAAAAAAATAGGGTCCATGTGTGAACTGTTTAACTAACCCACGACCCTTCTAATGTTATAAAAGGAGGCTCCCGGCCTCCATATCAATCACATTTAGTTGTAGATGGACTTNATAGGGTCCATGTGTGAACTGTTTAACTAACCCACGACCCTTCTAATGTTATAAAAGGAGGCTCCCGGCCTCCATATCAATCACATTTAGTTGTAGATGGACTTGGGCCCTCTTCCACAACAAGAGGATGTGAACATTGATGTTGCAGTTACCCAAGTGGCTTCAGGTAAATATGTAAATAGGTATTATTACCTTGGATTGTCCCTAAATAGATATCATTACATGGTCGCTTTGTACAAAAATGCCAAGTACCAACATTGATGTTGTAGTTACCCAAGTGGCTTCAGGTAAATATGTAAATAGGTATTATTACCTTGGATTGTCCCTAAATAGATATCATTACATGGTCGCTTTGTACAAAAATGCCAAGTACCCCCAAAAACAACTAATTTCAAATTCTTTCAATAAAATAAAAATTATGGTCCATGTGTGAGTTGTTTAATTGACCCACAACCCTTATAATGTTATAAAATGAGGCTTCCACTCTCCATATCAATCAAATTTAGTTTTCTATGGACTTGGTCCCTCTTCCACAACAAGAGGATGTGAACATTCATGTTGGAGTTAGACAACTGCCTTCACCTTCTCATCTTTGTTGTCACTCTAGGAATCAATATCCCATATTTAAGTGGAGATAAA
The DNA here is from genome assembly GCA_001517045.1 of Pseudotsuga menziesii. Taxonomy (NCBI): domain Eukaryota; kingdom Viridiplantae; phylum Streptophyta; class Pinopsida; order Pinales; family Pinaceae; genus Pseudotsuga; species Pseudotsuga menziesii. The sequence goes on from LPNX010401452.1 coordinate 140,286, forward strand.
GA
>LPNX010401461.1:0-24812 GCA_001517045.1 Pseudotsuga menziesii
ATTGCACCTAACTAAGTATGAAATGAATAAGGTGCAATATAATATATATTAAGTGATTTAAACATTAAAAGTACTAAAGATACATTTTGATGCGTATTAAATGGAGTGGTACAAAGAATGTTAGCGATAAAAGACTGGTACAAAATGGCCAATTGTTGGAGGACTAATAATAGGAATTACATAGAAGGAGATGAACGTATAAATGGAATTCCGATATTGTCATAGAAAACGATATGACAAGCATGCAAACTAACTTCATATTATAGAAGTGTATCGCGTTATTAAAATTACCAAGAAATAAGTAGTGCAATTGTAAGTATTCTATGTATAATGCGCCACTCATGGTGTAAAAGTTCTATTTAAAGAAAATTTATTGATAAATGAGAGTTGATTAATAAACATAGTGGACTTCATGTTATTAAGACACTAGACCACTCTCAATATGGATCCTGAAAAGTCGTAAGCCGTATAAATCTATGAGATCATAAGTCATATAAATTAAAGAGAGAGTCAAACAAATAATTCAATTCCTAAACAAGCCCTATATAAAAAAGAATAATAATTTAATAATAATAAAATGAAGAATCAAATTAAATGATATTGGGCTATAACATATTCTTATTAATCATAACAAGACTATAGAACACTATATAAATTGTTGTTGATAAGAATCTAGTAGGGTATAATGAACCTTGATGCATGTTACAAATGGGGATCCTCGAGGAGGACACAAGTAGTTACTAGGGTATGTTTTTCAGATATATTAGGTGATAAAAGAAGTAAAATAGTAAAATGACATCGACCGATTGATCAAGTAAAAGTCCAAGTGGGACTACCATAACTAATGAATTCTAGTAGTAAGACACCTATATTATGCATAATAATATATTCTTATAATCGTGTGTAATGCCCATAATTGACTAGACATATCAACATGTTATATTTTATTTTCTTAGTAAACGTTGGACTCAGTTCGACTGAGTAAACCATATTTATGACATGATAGATGTTGCTACTATGTCTAAGATGTTACTATGCTTATGTTGATACATTGATTGTGATTGTGAAGTTACTATGTTATAGTTATCATGATATTCCTTTGTTCATAAAGACAGTGTATGTTTTCATCATTGATAAATGTAATAGATATAAATGATGTATGGATATCGACCCATGATGTAATCAATTTAATGAGTTATACAATGAAAGGAAATGTTGTTGATAATATGAACCAACTGATGATTGAATGGAGATATTATTATGAGTGTATGTTTTCAAAGTACTAATCTGCAGGACACACAGGCTATGTAATAAATTGATACTTTATATGAAATGTGGTATAGTACCTATTTCTGCAAAAGAGCCTTGATTAGAAGAGCCTTGATTACCAAAATTGATGATACGATGACACAGACCAATAATCTCGATAGCAGCAAAGTATGTTTTGATAGGGTATATAGACCCAGGATGTTGAGAGGGATGGATGTGTTCCACCCTATGCTTTTATGATACCCGAGGTTGTGGGAGGGAAGTGCTAAGACACGCTCCCCATGTTGTTGTGATGATGATGGTCGGGTACCCGAGGTCGTGGGAGGGCCGTGCTGAGACACGCTCCCCATGTTGTTGTGATGACGACGGTCGGATGCCTGCTAGGAGAGGCTAGGTCCGCTGTTCAGCCGACACTATCACTCTCAGGTTCTTATGTGGTCAGGTCGGTGAAGCCGACATCCACTTCTATACTAGCAGACGAAGGATAGGGAGGATGTGGACGTAGGTTAGGATGGGTGGACATCTTAGTTATTATGGTTGAATGTTGGACAATTATGATACTAGAAGTAGTGATGGTAGGTACCAATCTTAACTGACTAACTAATAAGAACATAATTGTTAAATAACTCCAAATGTCACAAGAAATCATATTATATCTGTATATGGATCATGTTGTGTGAAATATTATTTGTATCAGTTAGAATTTAGGGGTTTTTTGCTATAGTACATGTGCATCCTGTGCATGTACTGGCCATGCATGCACACCTCACACATGCACGCTAGTATGAAATATTTAAATAGTTGATAGGTTAACTAAGTAATTGTGAATTGCTTTAAACCTATAAATGTACCTAGTATCACTATTTTGACCCTAACTTCGGGACAAAGTTTCCTGAAGGGTGGGTGTATGTAATGCCCCATATTAATGTTAATTAATGATTATTAGTAAGTGATTTTATTTAATTAAACATAAACAATGCTATCACTCCGAGCAATTAATCATTAGATTATAATTGATTAATCATTAAATTATAATTGATTAATTGCTAGTTAATAATATTAATTATCATTTTACTTCTAATTATTATTATTGTTTCATACTATTGAGTATTTATTATCTAGTTAATAATAAATAATAATTAACAAAACCATTACCTTACCGCTCAGTAAAAACTTAAGCAAGCCACATAGGTAAAAATGCTAGGACATTTGGCTAGGTTGTATAACACGTACCCTTCGAGAAAATTAACACATGTCAAACGAAAACATGGAACTACACTGACCAAGAGAGAAAAACCTAAATTAATGTATGAATGAGGTGGTGGAGGAAGGAGGCGGAAAGAAGGAAGGCGGTGGGGAAGGAGGTATAAGGAGGGGGATTTTGGGGATTTCGGGTCATGAGACTCTGCATCTGTGGAAAAATGAGGGAGAGGAAAAACTTGAGGAGGGGGACAACTCAAGGATGAGAATATCTGTAAATGACTGAGACTGAGAAGAAAAGAATGGAGAGGAAGATGCTCTCAGTATTATTGGTCTGTGGGCTCGGGGGCTAGGAAACCCATAGGTTTCCTAGGGCCAACACATGATGAGAGCTGGTCGGCAGGGTGGCACATCATTTTGTTAATCAAGGCTTGGATGGTTGGAGGGAAAGCTTGGAGAGAAAGAATCCTACTTGGATCTACTACGACCGCTGGTCCCAGGCAATTCAATTTTAGATACAAGTATTTCAATTTCAGACAATTAGATATTAAATTTCTTCATGGTATTATTGTCTAATTTAGAGAAAAATTTATGAAGTTTATCAAACCTGTATAGCTCCTATTTCTACGTTAAATATGTTTACATTGCATGATTGTACATTCATATGTTTATAAAAACTAATAATAGTACAGACATAGATATAAACCTGTAATATGATTTAAAAGATCTTGATAAAGAGAACATTACAAATAATTGGACGGAGTGCTCTATCGGTTAGGCAGAGCACTACATCCGTGATCTTAATGGACATCGAAATATAGCTTATCACCATATTGATTCATGATATATATTTAAAGAGATTAATGATTGATTCTGAGAAATTAATTGTAACATTTTTTTTCTTTTTCATAGTAATATTGCCTCAACTAGCTATTTGGATGGGTCTGTGGACTATTTCCATTTTTTAGGGATTCAACCACGTAAAAAAATTGGTGTATTGTTCTGTAATACATTTTTTTGAATCACTTTTCAAGAATTTTGAGTTTTTTGAAATATCTTGTATTTGTCAAACATGGTATCAGAGCTATTATGAAGTTCTTCCATTGGTGATTGAAATATTGAACTGGTGTTTCCATATGCATGAAAGGATTTATGGTTTTTTATTTTTCTATGGATTCTATGAAATATGTGTTCCATTGCATCTAGAGAAATGATTTCAGTTAGAAACATGTTTTTATTTTTTTGAAAAATGTTTCTATTTTCATAAGATACTACCATTTTACAATATCCAAATCTATACTAGTTACGATTATGCATTAAAAAAAATATCACATTCTTTCATATTTTAGCATGTTTTTTTATTTTATTTCTCGTTTGTTACCTTTTCAATTTGTGTATTCTCTTTTCCACTCAATCTATGCAAACTTAGAAAGTTAGAACCAGAGTGGAAAGGTTTCTTTTTACTGAATATGATATTTCGCATGTGCTTTGTGTGAACTTGTTAAACCAAAAGTAGTGGGGAAGATTACACTTTCTAAGTACACTAACAAATGGTTAACACCAAATCAGATAAATTTCCATTTCAAAATTTTATTTTTTGTTTTTGTGTGGTTGTGTATTGTCTTGCAAGATAAAAGGTAGGGTTTTGGTGTAAGCACACACTCCAAGGATGGAGAGTAAAAATAAAAATAAGGGAAAATAACACTTCCTTCTGTCCAACGTTTACATGTCTTTTGTATTATCTCACTTGGTTGAAAGTTGCTTTATTAAATAATAGATCTTGTGTTCAAGTCTTGTTTTTTGGTAGTTATTATATAATAGGTCTTGGGTTCAAGTCTTATTTTTTTGCAGTTGTTTGTGACTTCTGCCACCATGAAATCTATTCTCACCATACATGAATCTAATCACAGGTCATTCACTGAACATGATGCTTGCTCATTTGTTCTTGAAAGCAGAATTGCATTCAAACACCACAAAATTCATATTCGAACACAGTACAATAGGAATTGTTCGGCCAAATATTCGAACACAGTAGAATAGATGTTGTCCTAATACAAAAAAAAATCTATATCCTAGTACTTTGGTTCATAGCTGAAGAGAAACAAAAATAAATTAAACTCAAATATGAATTTCATTGATATAATTCTTACCCTTTTGGAGTTGAGCAGTTAATGATAGAGCAGGTTACCTAGCCTTTGAATCAATTTTGATCACTCTTAACCTTTCATCTATTTTGGTCCTCCAAGAGTGATCCCTTGAGAAATTCTGAATGTTTTTTATTAGGAATAATGTGTGTCCTTTAGCCAACATGTGTCAGTGTGTGTAGAGATTTCCTTGATCGACTTGGAGCTCCAAATTCTCTTGAAAACCTGGGAGGACTTGCTGACAGCTCCATAAAACCAACTAAAGAGATGTGATGCTACCAAATAGAACCATGCAGTCATGACATGACTATTGACTAACACCAAGTAAGATATTGATGTAAAAAATTTGGTAGCCTAGCCGTTAAGCTCAATGTTGACCTTATGCAATTGTCTCCTGTTTCCTTGCTTCATCACACTGTTCACCCTACATATTTTCATTTAACTGAAAACAAGTTTACTTAAAAAACCTATTTATATGACTAGTATGAAACCTAGAGCATTAAGAATGACTTTGGGAAATCTCTTATTTATTGTCTATTGTTTAGTCTGGCCCAATATTTACTAGTGAAGCATTTAGATGTAGTTTGATAATAGAGAATGGGGTCTCTTTTTCGCTACATATCTAAAGAAAGTGTTGAAAATACAATGGGCACATTCTCATTATACAACCATGATGAGTGAGTGAGAAAACTAACATTTATATATGTTTTAGCTCAACTTATAACTAATTTATATCCATTTAATAAAAGAATGATTAAAACAATAACTACAATGCAAGGTACATAGGCCCACTTTTCACTCCTTGAGGAATAAATAAATAAATTTATTTAACTTCCTTAAAAAACACCCAAAAAGTGGTTTGATCCATTTTATCTTTTAAAGTATATCAGAATTGAACTAAATTGGTTCTTATATTTATTGTTTATAAAGGAGTTAAATTCATTTTTAATCGATTGAAGAGGGTTTTCTCTATTCATTTTTTTTATGTCAGGCCATTTTTTAGGTATTCCTAAACAAATGGATAAGACTTATGTTTCATGAATTTGGAGATGATTAATGTGTAGTTATGTGCCATGGATCACTGTTGGAGGATTTCAACTCTCTACTTGAACCCAAGGAGATTCAACATCTAAAATAGTGAAGTCAAAGATAGTTCTCTTCCTTATTCCCTTTTTATTTATAGCACAAGGGTTTCTAGCTCTCTTTCTTTTCTAGCACAAGGGTTTATAGATCATTAAAGGAATTATTGGTTAATTAACCTTAGTTTGTCGGATCTTTTACCTCATTTAATATGTTAGTAAAACATGATATAAACCCTGATTGAATTACTCTAATAACCTACAAGTTAATATCTTAAATTCCTAATTAATTTGGTGGCATTCCCTCTCATTGTCATCCTCTTTTGTTTGCATAAAATTTTGGAAAACCTACAAAGCCTGTTTTTATTGGGAATTATAGGAAATTTCAATTTAAAATGGGCCTTCCAAAAATAATACAAATACCATGTCATCATGTATTATCCAATAAAAATTATTTAAAATTAAAAAAGGGAGCACCTCTTAAAAAAAAAATTAATATAAATTTGGGGATATGTATCATAAAAAAACTACTTTTTTTGTTTGTATTTTTGACATATCTCCTTGTGTTTTTACTCAAATTTTGATTAGGAGAGCTCATTGGATGTGGAATTAAATTCTACATCCAACGAGTATCCACTAATCATACTTTTGATGGGCCCCACTACCCCCCAAAAAATAAATACCTAGAAAAACATGATGATTACATCATCATCGCATTTTTTTAGGTATTTCTTGTTTATGGGGTATCGGGGCCCCTCAAAAATATGCCAAGTGGGTACTCGTTGGATTCAAAATTTAATTCTGCATTCAATGAGCTCTGCCGATCAAAATTTGAGTAAAAACACAGGGAGATATGTCAAAAATACGAACAAAAAAGTAGTTTTTTCTTTTCTTCCTTCAAAATTGATAAATATTATTTTATTATTTTAAATATTACTTTATTAAGTTTCCTCAGGAGGCCCATTTTGAGTTGAAATTTCCTCTAATGAACCAACTTTTCATCTCTAAAATTGTACTATGTCCCTCTATGAGTTAATTTTCGGTGTTAAATCTCCATTCCCCCTCTTAAATCTAATATTTACCTCATCTAATCAGTCAAGCATGCTTGCATTGTGTTCATCCTCTCGAAGTTTTTTTGGATTCTGTACTAATTTTCCCTTATTGGCCACCTTACTATCTTGGGTGGGCCCCTATCATTCATAGAGCAATTATTTCTCTCTGTAACAGTAGAGTCTTCAAAATATCGGGCCCTATATTAATCCATCAAATCAATTTCATTTGGCGAGATGAAGAAATTCAACTCATATAGGGTTGCATGGATATATTCAGTTCCAAATTTGGTAGTTGGGATCTCTTAATTCAAGTCATTATTTCTCGAGGAATCTAAAGATCGATCACTGGATGAGAGCCAAGATCATTGAATAACATCTTTATAGTAAAATGAATATAAGGAATCATTGGCTTCACTCAATTTCCTCAATATTACAGCATCATGAAGTCTACGTTTCTTGGCTTGGTGCTTGTTGTTTGTAGTTGGCATTGTGTTTCTTAACTTATCTTACTAAATGGTGGAAGAGAATACAAGATCACAACAACAAGCATGAACAATATCTTGGATTAGTTTTCCTTTCATTGAAAACAATAATATTTTGAGTTGAAAGGTGTATTTCAATATTGAAATCATTCTTTGAACTTGTATTTGTATCCTACTTTAAATGAGTGATTAGTTTCTTGAATAATTATTAACAGATCCTTGTACAATGTTTGTGGAAGCACATATTTGGAAAAATTACCCCAAATAAGGAAAGCATGTATAAAAGAAAGAAGCTAAAAAACCTTCCATACATGAATCTAATCAAGATTTCAATCACACATCTCCCAACATTGGCATTCCATTTTATTAGAAATTTGACAATGTTTTTGAAACATATCAGCAAGCACATCCATCACCAGAATTTCCTTTTGAAACAATTTTGAAGCAAACAATTGATTCCATCCATATGAACTACAAGGTACAACTGACTAGGCCACGCATAATTGAAACTTGACCATAGGTTGTTCTCCCCTATTTAGATGTGGTGTAGTGGTTCATTAAAAGGGGGAACACCAAGGAAATGAACATATACTTGGATAATTGGACAAGGATTGAGTAATATGCCCTGTGCACTCTCAATACCATTTACAAGATTCCATCCCCTGAAATAATGTTGGACACATAATTTTTGTAGGGATTTTCCTACAAGCATGACCCATTGAAGTAATAAAGACATGGAGGGAAGAGGGAACATTTCAAAAACACCCATGAATTTTTTATTCAACCTCTCAATATCCAACCTCTAACTTGCAAGAGCCTATGAGGAATGTGGTCATACTGGGAATTAGTTTATATGGAAGAAAGGACTAGTCTTAGCTACACGAGATTTGGTTTCCCTTGGCACATTAAGTGGTGAACAAGGGGGGATGCATTTAACTAGGAAGAAATGAAATATTGTCAATCAATTTGAACGTGTATGACAAAAAATGTTCGGAGAACCCAAATTCAAAATCCCTTGAATATCACATGGAATAATTTTTATTGGATGCAGTGCCTTCACATATATGGGTGATATCTAGAATCCTTCTCTTCCACCTCTTTCGATTCACTATCATGAGTTGTGATGATAAAGTATTCAAAGCATTATGATTATATCCATGTGGTTTTCTTAGCTCCTCTTTATGAGATTGTCTTTGAGAAACTTTGCCTGATATTATTTAAGAAATCTGTGGATGTGCTAAAACTAATCAAAGAATATTAATCAATACATGTACGAAATTAGATATTGTCTATGGGAAAACTTCATCTCCTCATATCTTGCCTAAACACATTATGTATATATTAGTTCTAATGGAGGTAGCTTATCGGTTGGTCAAATTTGGAGATAATTACAAATTAAAAGAGCACATCACTATTATGATTTATACTATAAAATATTTGTTTTTAAATTTTGGTAGAATCCAACTAAGTTGACTTCCACAAATTAAATTCTAGTACTTTTCGACTCTACAATTTGTTGAAAAGGGATTTTGACCATTTCAACCAACAAGGCCTAAATTGGCCATGCTTCCATCGATGTTATCTAGAATAATAATTTTAAAAGAGAGCCCTTGGTTTTCATTCTACCTAAATATGAAAACATGAGGCCATAGATAGAGAGCCAATAAAATATTGCTAAGATCTGTCGTAGGAGTACTAGGGACATCTGATCTGAGATAGTCATCTACAAGGGTAGTGGAGGTACAAGGTACATCAGACAAAAGACTTGTAATTCATAGAATGCAACAAGATGTAAGAGTATGGAAGGAAATATGAAAAAAATGAATTAGTAAAGCTATGACCATAGTAACAAATAAAAATGACACATCTGCCCACTAGACATATTATCCAAAAACTAAGAAGAGCCTAGACCAAAAAAATAATGGATAGGGGGGTTACAAATTACAATAAGACTTCACCAATGTCTAGGGAGGGTGAGCATACAAACATTGGTGTCACTAGTAGAATGTGTCCATCATATATTTATGTTCATAGATATATGGATGTAATCAATAATATTTTGATAATATTGCAATTAACTTAAATTAAAAAAATATTAATTAGCATTTAAGAAAATTGAAATACGGTCAATGCAAACGTAATTTAATAATAATTTCATGATATAATACATGGACAATACTTAATTTTTTGGTTTTAACCGTAATTAAATATATAAATTCAAAATTTGAGTTAATATAAATAAAGTTATTAAATAATGATATTAATTAATTAATGTTATTTATTACTAAATATTACTAAACTAAATTAATTAAGTAATGTTATTAAATTTATATAGTACTAATGTTATTAAATTCAAATTTAATATGATAAATTATAATATATAAAATCATAATTCCTATTAATTTTGAACTTATTTAAGTTGAAATTAATTTAAATTTAATTTTAATTATAGGTTTAAATTTTATTTGCATAATTTAATTTAATTTAAATTTAATTTAAAGAATGATTAAATTATATATTTACATATATTAAATTAAAAAACAAAACTAATAATATTGGAAAAATAACATTATAAATAAATAATATAACATAATACCCATTTCATATTATTTTTATTACAATATATTTGTGATATAATTTGGAATTTGAAAGCAGTGACAAAACTTTGTGATATAAAATTAATTGGGAAAGAAGTTATTGTTAATCCCTCAGACCTACTCAAAGTAGCATTAATCACAATATTTAAGGATAAGATGTTGAGGGGTGTTGATTTCCCGATGTACCAAAACCTCCGTTTTTCATTGGAATCAAAACTGTAATTGGGTGGCTAGGCACATTTCTTTCTAGCTACCCAATTATCACTTGTGAGCAACCCATGACTATGCTAACATTCACAGTTGTTCATGACTTCCTCCACCATGAAATCTGTTCACACCATACATGAATGTAATCGCATGTCATTCACTGAACACGATGCTTTCTCTTTTGGCCCTGGAAGCTGAATTGCATTCAAACGCCACAAATTTCATATTCGAACATGGTACAATTGGAATTTTTCGACCTAATATTTGAATAGAGTAGAATAAATGTTGACCTAATACAAAACAAATCTATATCCTAGTACTTTGTTTCATAGCGGAAGAGAAACAAAAATAACTTAAACTCAAATATGAATTTCATTGATCTAATTCTCACCCTTGTGGAGTTGAGTAGTTAACGATGGAGCAGTGAATTGTATTTGTGGGATACCAATTAAAGCTGAAGATGACAGTGTTTTTTCCAATTGAAGTAAAAGGTGAAGCTGATAGTGTTTTGGTGATCCTCTCTCTTGTAAATGTTGTTGCACCCACAAATATTATTGAGATATTTACTGTACATATCCATATTGAAAGTATTAATGTTTTTTATTAGGCGTAATAGATGAAAGATTAAGAGTGATCAAAATGGACCAACAGGATAGATAACCTATAGTGTGATCCCAAAACAAGTCTCCGCTTTGAGATTTTGTGTATTGATTGAACATAGAATAAGTTCTTTCACTTGCCAAACAGTTTTTTTAGGTGGAACATGAAGCTAAACTTTCTTACTTTGCAATTGAAGAGTTCATGTTTTCATAATAGCGTCAATGCAACAACCTACAGGAGACGTACTCTTCATGCTGTGATATACATTGCTTGACCTTTCATGCATGAAACACACACAAAGAGAGTCAATTGAAGCACCTATGAATGAGCAAGAGGAAACCTCACATAACACGACACTACATAATAGAGTGTTGATAGAGCAACATCAAGTAAAAGTTATCCATGTACAAATATTTTGCACATATTTTAAAAAATATAACAAGAAGATGTTATGTTATTATATAATAAATATTTGATAAACAATTCCGAAATATTCCAAATCAAAGAGTGGAAAATACAATAATTTCCCACAAAAGTAGATTCATGGCATTGCTTGATAAAAACATAGATAAGCTTCTCAACACAAAATAGATAAATTGATTACCCAAAAAGACTTATTAGCATGCGATTTTCACAAAATAGAGAATTTGATTACTCTCATATACTTTTTAGCATGAGATTGTAATAAAATAGATCACTAGATGATAATATTTTAATAAAACAATATTGACGGTAGAGTATGATTTTGACTTTAGATAAATATCCCGCTGCATCAACGCTATTCAATAGTGCAAGGAATACTTGTGAGGCATATATGATTTTTTTTATAGCAATTCCTTTGGAAAGAATGTTAAGTGTGTGGATGCAAATGTAAAAAAAGAACAACATATTGCTCAATAATAAACTAAACAAGATAATGATGTCTACAAATGATTCCAATGGATTTAAGTCCCTATAATGACACATTTATTATCCATTTTGATTCTAACACATTGGAAGTTACTTATTGAAGAACATATTTATGATAAAATTAGAGCATAATTTAGTTTCCAAGAAGGGAATTGTTTTCAGTAGGATCTCCACATATTGTACCCCGTGATCTTCATTTTCAACACTACATGCATTATTCTAGAAGATTTTGGCTGATCAGGTATCTATCTATCATTTAGTTATTCCAACATAAAAAAAAATATGATATTGATGATAATAATAAAAAAATATACAAAAGGGAAATTGACAAGTGATATCGACTAGTAGTGCATAGTCATTCTCCGTGATGATTCAAATCCCATTCTCAATCCCATCACATATTTTAAAACACATAAAAAATATCTGCTAAATAGAATCAAAATGATTACCTTCCATGGCCGATGCATATCTGGCTACATTAAAATCTTTAAAACCGACCCATCCGCCATGGAAAGGTTCATTCTAAGACTGAATTTTACTGCGAGCACAATATTCATTAAGTTTCCATAGACAAAGAAACTGATTTTATGGATCCTGGATCCCACACCCTTCATTAAATTGACTAGTATATGTGTGTCAGTTGAAAGACGTGTTTAGGAATTCACTCAATCATGCAATAGTGACATGATAATGGTTTTAGGGAGTGTGACAGAGAGACAACTTGCCCATCATTTCCATGTGGTTTTTTCTTTGTTGATTGCAAACAAGCGGCACAATGTATGGGAAAGAGTAACATTGAACCAAAAAATCTCCAGCAAATCATGAGGATAGGAATTTGCAAATTATAAAGACATGTGTGAAAATTAAATTGGTGGAAGGGACGATGAAACAGGTACAGTAATTTTCAAAATGCACCTCAATAGAAAAAACACCTATAACTGTAAATAATAATAATAATAATAATAATTATTATTATTAGTGTTTTTATAAACTATATAAATAGTTTAGTATATAGTTTTTTTTATAAACTTTATATATATTAAAATAAATATTACAATAATAATTATTACTAAATATTAATAATAATATTATTTTTTTAATTTTATTTGAAAAAATGATGGATCTTTTTTTTAGGGTTGAATGGGAAGGTTGCGTGAATGTTTAAGCAAACAACAAAGAGTTCGCATGTGAAAATAAGCGATCACATGGTGGGCGACTATGAAGGTATTTTTCTAGAGAGAGGTTGAGGGAGTGCATGGGAAGCACACAAGGAGAGTGCAACAATGGGGAGTGGTGGGAGCAAGAGACTATGTGGGGGAATGCACATTGGATGGTGGAGGAAAGTTCGTGTAGGGGGTCGAGAGGATATTAGGAGTGATGTGGGTGGAAGGAGTGATTGTAGCAATGGGGGATGGATCAAGCGTAGGTTGGGTGAAAGGATGGATGGAAGGAGAGATGGGATGATCCGAGGGAATGAGCCAAGTGAATGTGTAGGTTGGAGAGGTGGAGGACAAGAATAATGGAAAGGGAGAAGTACTAGGAATGGAGTAGCAAGCGAGAAGGTGGGAAGGCTTGAGCAGATCAGTGTAGTAGATGGTGGGTAGAGTGGAGCAAGAAGCGTGTGGAGGAATGGATGCATACTTTAATGTTGTGGAGGTCGTGGGTGTATGGGTAGTGTGAAGTAAGTGAAGAGATATCTAGGAGTGTGGGACGTGGATGGAATGGAGTGTTGGAAGGTGGAATGAACTTGGGAATGCAAGAGGGAAGAATTCAATATTAGTGAGGGTGTGGGAGCAGCATGAAGGGAAAATGGTGTGCCTGAGGTGGAGTCGAGATGTAGTGAGAGATAATCGAGAGATTGAGTGTTTGAGGATAATGAGGGGGTAGGAAATGGGATGCAATGAGTGGAGAGTTAGTGTGACCAAGAGCCTAAAGCTCTGATACCACTTGTAAGGTTAAAAGCTTACATGTTGGATATTAAAACTTAAAACTTAAAAATGTTAACTACTAATAAAATTTATATTTTTTTTTTTGAAAAAAATATAATATATACATTTTAAAAATTTATATATTTAAACATTATTAATAAAACATATAACGATATTACCAATATAGTCAATAAACAAAACAAAATTGGAATGAATAGAGATCTAACATATACATTTTCTGTTGAAAAAAATATCATATATATATATATATATATATATATATATTTATACATTAGTAATAAAACATATAACTATATTACCTATATAGTAAATACAAAAAATTAGAATGAATATAGATGTATGAAATATGAAGTTGTATTTTCATCTTTATGTTTGTAAGATTAAAACTTCAAATTATTATTGTAGTCTTTAAAATAATTAATAGCCAAAAATAAAAAAAATTACATACTTTACAAACAAATAAAAAAATATACCAAAGAATTAAAAAAATTAAAAGTTTTCTTTTACCTACACTCTTAAGTATTTTACAAAAAATTAAAAAATATACAACCTTTTGACATACTAAACATAATAATAATAAATATACAATTTAACTTAATGTAATAGTATTAATCCCCATGCTCTTGAAGAAAAATTCATTAACATATATACCTATACCCATGAACAGAAAATATTTCATTCTACAACTAACTTCCATTTCTATTCATGTGAGAAACATTTATCTCTGGTATCCTTTTATATTAAATTCCAGTATCAGGATTCATTGATTTAAATGAGGTGATACACTCACCTACAAGATACTACCTGCTACTATATCAAGTGAAAATGCAAGAAAATTAAAACATTGATTTTCAAATTGGTTTTGGTTTCGAATTAAATGATTATGATGATGTTATCATTGGACTGGTTGATGATGAAAGATGAGAAGACCCATTCAGAAGCAACTTCATTTATATTTTGTTACCTTATTTTATTTAGATTACTAATAATATCTATAAATATATTAAATTATAGAAAAAATATTTAGAAAATACAACATATACTTTTAGAAGAGTTTTTTTTTGTTGCAAAATGCTCATTTCAATAATTGTGTTATTTATCTTCAACAAAATTCCTATTTTAAAATTTTTCCAAAGGTAGGGACTTTGCTACTCATAGCCTTTGTTATTAGCTACATTTCTATTACTTACATTTGTATGTGGTTTTTTATTGTCATTAGCAATCATGGACTATTTATTGGCATTATCTATGTGTGAATGTCATAACCCTAGCCTAAATTTTCCATTAACTCCATGTTAACTGCCCATATGCATGACTTTTCCCTTAACTACATCCATACTTTATGAATATCCTTATGAAATTTCAACCATCAATCCTTTTTAGAATTCCAATTGCTTTACCATCTCAACAAATTCATCATTAGAAATCCATATGACTTCATCAAGTATGTCTTCATCAAAATTATATGGAATAAAACCTGCACCAATGTATTGAATTTTGAGAGGGTCTAGCCTTCTACTCGACACTATGTTATTCTTAGTTAGCTCCATGCCACTAATATTCTTGTCTAAATTTTTCCTTTCAAATATCAACTAACACCCATAATTGTTACTATAGTTCCTGTTCCAGTGATTAATATGTCAACATCCCCTTTGTGGTTTCCACTCTGTAAACACTAGCATCATGGTCAAGAAAATATTTCTAGAGATTTTTTTTGAAATTTTACACTAGTGCATAAGGTGACCTTCAAATGATCACTAATATTCAAGTGCAGTAAGTTCTCAATCAATTTCCTTGATAATCAATTTGCAGGATCTCCTACTCGCTTCTTCTCTAATTTCATTCCAATATGACCATTCCTTCATCATAAATTCTCCAATTTACCATTCAACCGATATTCGTAATAAACAAGTGCAGTTGTTTCTCATCACTTCATCTTAAAATTGGTTCCTCTGTAAACTAGTTCCTATGTAGTTTTGTATGAATTTTGATCATACAAAATTCATTGGAATTCCCCCCTTGGAATTTAGTGTGAGTGCTTTGAAAAATGGAGGAAGGACTCTTGAGCTCAGATTCTATCTTGGAGGTACGGGCTTGGAGATCAATGCCAGAATGAAGTTTTACAAAAATGACAAAACTAAAGATGAAAACTACGTATTTAAAATAAAGCTTGGGTTTGACATATAAAGTGGCTTTTTTATTTGACTTGTGGAGAAATAAACAAACAGTGAAGGATGATGTCCAAACCATGTATTTTTGGTTTGACATACTGTTTTTTGACTCATAAATGAAACCTGAACCAATTTAATTTTCTCCGGACATTTCAAAGAGAAAATAATAAAATAAATGATGGCAGATGCAAATTAAAAAATAGTAATAAAAACCCATTTATTTTGTACTAATATCATGACATATGAATTAAAACTTCAATTTATACTTTGGAGTTTGAGTTGGGTAAAATATCGCCACTCACTTTTTTTTTATTAAATATAAAATCATAATAACAATCTTTAAAAAAGATTTTATATTTAAAATAAAATAATATTTTCTTTCATTTAAGTGAGATTAGGTAAAATTTAAAAATGAAACTATTGAAACTTTAAATGGAGAGGGGAAAAATAAGTGAGACTTTGAATTTTGAAAAATAAAGACATAATGAGACTTAACAGGCTAAGATTTGGTAGTGACGGGATTTGACAAACTTTGAGCAAAGATTTGAGGCTTGGAAAAAATTCAGTAAAATTGAGACAAACCTAACGAAAGGTCAACAAAATTAATAGAATTAATTTGGATTTGATTGGAAGATAACCAAATCCTAGAAAAACATCGAAGCCAATGCAAAATTAGAATGTAGGATGTAAAGATTCAAGTAGTAGGTCCATTACAAGTATACAAAGTTTTGTTTCCAGAATTTTTCATGGTCAACACTTTTTGAAAATCCATTGATTTTGTTGCTTGACACTAATAATTTTGGTGAGGCAGAATATAATACAAAAATCTAACTATGGCTAAGGATGGATCCCTCCCTATGATGCTATGAGAACCTATAGACCAAGTTCCTTTCTTGTCCATATTTGCAACCTCTCTCCTTGCAACTCATTTTTCTCATATGTAAAAAAGCACTCTTCAAGATGAAACCAACCACATAATACAAAAAATCTTTCCTACAACTGAAAACTTAAAATAGAAGTACCATTCTCCACTATGTTTCTTTTCATTTCGTTCTTTCAAACCATACCCCATTTTCATGCATGTAGATCACTTCTACTCCTTATTGAAAACTGGAAATACTGGCACACTGAAAAACATACTTCAACAAACTTAAATTGGAGCTAAATGCTTGAATGGAAAGATTATTTATATACAACACCTAATCTAACCAACTCAAGTATTTAATCAAGTAATATCGGATTTCCATTATAACCATGCCAACAGTTGTATCATACACTAAATTTCCTCCATGCCATTAATAAAAATATATATATATATAGACAATGGAAAATCATTATAAATGGAAGTTCATAGAAATCATGGACACCTATATCTTTTTGTTGTTCAAAAGAAATAATCTATTTTTGTGTATTTTCATCTATTATAATCTATTATAAATTTAAATCTAATTATAAGTTTAAATTTTATTTACATAAGTTAATTTAATTTAAATTTAATATAAAGAATGATTAAATTATATATTTACATATATTAAATTAAACAACAAAACTAATAATATTGGAAAAAAATGCGCAGGGTAAAATATACACATAAAAAATTTCTTAAAAATACATAGCTCACACATCGACATGTCCTCTTCAAAAGGGTATCTTTGGTTTTTCAATTTTTCAAAACAGTGAAAAAAAAGCCGGGATGGACATACAGGTGTATAAAATTATGTTGAAATCAGATGTGGTCACTTTCTAAAAATAATAAATAATTGTATATTGCAAAATAAATTAACAAAAAATATGCAGACCATAGAACATTTTGTGTAGATCATGCTCATATATATATATATATATAATTTTAAATTATTAATGTAAGATTGAATTATTGGGGTTGTACATGAGCCACTTATTTACTTCTTCAAATTTTTAAGGTCACACAGTTCATTAAATGCAAAATTTCACACGTTAAATGACATCATAAGAATTTAAAAAAAATATCATTCAAAAGCCAACATTATATTATACAATTTTGTTTTAACTTTAAGTCGAAATTCACATGGAATATATGCATTTCAAGGGATTTTATCTAGCACATGAGTAAAAAATCAGGTTTTCATTGCCAAATTTGGCTAAAAAGTATTACCCACCTTCATGGAATTACCCCCCACTATAATTCATTGACCATGAAGAGACTAAAAAGTAGTATTACCATATCCTCATATATAAGGAATAATCAGTTGTGTAATTTTATCTTTGAGTGCACGACAAACTGTTTGAAAATATAAAAGGGAATTGTAAGAGACTAAAAGCAGTGTTACAGTATCCTGCTTAATAGGGAATAATTAGTTCATCAATATATCTGTAAGTTTCCCACCAACTGTTAAAAATAGAAAAGAACTATTTTATAGGGTATCTTTAGTAAGTTATCATTAGAGGAAATTTCAACTCAAAATGGGCCTCCTAAAACGAACTAGTAAAATAATAGTTAAAATAATAAAATAATATTTATTAATTTTGGAGGAAGAAAAGAAAAAAACTACTTTTTTGTTTGTATTTTTGACATATCTCCCTGTGTTTTTACTCAAATTTTGATCGGGAGAGCTCGTTGGATGTGGCATTAAATTTTGCATCCAACGAGTAGCCACTCGGCATACTTTTGACGGAGCCCGCTACCCCAAAAACAAGAAATACCTGAAAAAATGAAATGATGACATCATCATTCCATTTTTTCAGGTATTTATTGTTTTTGGGGTAGCGGGGTCCATCAAAAGTATGTCGAGTGGGTACTAGTTGGATGCGGAATTTAATTCCGCATCCAACGAGCTCTCCCGATCGAAATTTGAGTAAAAACACAGGGAGATATGTAAAAAATACAAACAAAAAAAGTAGTGTTGTTTATGATACCTATCCCCAAATTTATATTAAAAAAGTGCTTAAGACCTATACGGTATTTCAAATTTAAATAAATTTCATTGGCTAACACATGATGACATGGAATTTGAATAAAAGTTAAAAGGCCCATTTTGAGTTGAAATTTCCTCTAATGCATATTGTTGTGCACTGTGAAAATTGTGTTTTCCATTGTTGTGTAGGAAACTCCTACTTGTGCGACCATTATAATACCCAATTTTTTTTTTAAGGTATAACAAACTTATTACACAAAACAGACAATTTAAGTTAATATTAAATAAAAATAGAGCTCCTAAAGTAGGTCAGAAGGGACTTTCAGAAATATGTAGAATTTGTAGCGTTTAGTCCACCTTGGGTGGATTTCACACAAATATTAAAAGAGAAACATGATGGCCCAAATAAATACCTTGATGTGTTGACAGTTACACTCATGGAAGAACAATAACAACAATTGGAAATGCCAATCCTCTCTTTTTGCATTTTTCAAGAAATGAAATCTCATGAATTCCTTTATACACTATAAAAAATACAATGATAGGAAAGTAAACATCAATATAAAGTTTTATAAATCATACCAACACATGTAATCTCATAAAACCTGAAAAATAAGTGGCAATAGAAGCACTGGAAAGTGCGAGTTTTCCCAAATGTCCTGCCATCATAACATGTATCACCTACAAGGAATACTGAAACATATTCACACCAATCATAGTTCATGCTAACCAGCAAGTGGTATACTTACACAATGTCCCATATATGTCCATATGAAAGCAAGAGGCATACTTACACAAAAAAGGGAAACAAATGATCTCTGTAATTGAATCCCAAGCAAATGATATTGCTTTGCTCCATATGCTTGTCCACAAAGTGTCTATAATGCATTTGAGGAAAGAAAATTTTCCTGCTAAAACATATAACACGGTGAAGTACAAGAACATTAGTCCCTGCAAAATAATAAGGAATCCCTATGGTAATGTTTATGAAGTTGAACTTCCAGAAGATCTGAATATCTCTAATATTTTTAATGTTGCATATTTATAAGAATTTAATGTAGGTGAAGAATAACATGAACGAGTTAGAGACTGGATATCACATCATCTAGCAGAATAAACATAGGAAATTGTTGAAGTGTGTATGTGTGAATTATTACCACCAGAAGATGAAGTTGCCAACAATATTTAGTTTGATGGAAAGAAAAAGGACTGGAGGAAACCACTTAGATCTTAGAAGCTGCATATGGTTGGTTTTGTTCATCAATTTCCACTTCTAGTCAAGATAGAAAATGATATAATGAATTTTCTTAGAATGAGACGATGATGTGGAGCATATGATTCAGGCCCCACTCTAATTTGTTGACCATGAAGAGACTAAAAAGTAGTCTTACCATATCCTCATATATAAGGAATAATCAGTTGTGTAATTTACTTTTGAGTGCACCACAAACTGTTTGAAAAGATAAAAAGGAATTGTAAGAGACTAAAAATATTGTTACCATGTCCTCACTAATATGGAATAATTAGTTGAGCAATCTATCTGTAAGTGCCCCACCAACTGTAAAAAATAGAAAAGAACTATTTTAGAGGGTATCTTTAGTAAGTTATCATATTGTTGTGCACTGTGACGGTTGTTTTTTCCATTTTTGTGTAGGAAATTCCTACTATGCCACCATTAGAATACCCAACAAATGTTTTTAAGGGATAACAAACCTATTACACAAAATGTACAATTTAAATTTAAGATTAGATAAAAATAGATCTCCTAAAGTAGGTCACAAGGGACTTTCGGAAATATGTAGAATTTGGGGCGTTTATTCCACCTTGGGTGGATTTCACACAAATATTAAAAGAGAAATAAGATCACCCAAATAAATACCTTGATGTGTTGACAGTTACACTCATGGAAGAACAAAAAAAACAATTAGAAATGCCAATCCTCTCTTTTTTTGTTTTTCAATAAACGAAACCTTATGAATGCCTTTATACACTATAAAACATCCAATGATATCAAAGTAAACATCAATATCAAAGTTTATAAATCATACCAACACATGTAATCCCATAACACCTGCAAAAGAAGTGGCAATAGAAGCACTAAAAAGTGTGAGTTTTCCCAAATGTCCCACCATCATAACAGATATCACCTGCAAGGAATACTGAAATACATTCACACCAATCATGGGTCTTGCTAACCAACATAGATTATTTAATTCCTCCCACAAACCCAAATAGAGGATGGACTAAGTCATTTTTATCCAAATCGAGGATGAACTAAGACCAGTTTACCCAAAGATCCATAAATCAGGGGGCGAAGTACCAAAATTTTAACCTATCATCCATAAATTGGGATAAGCCATCTTAGTTTCTCCTCCAAAACTGAAAAATTATGTCGATTTGAGTGTTATTCACCTCCATTACCGAATAAATATAGGAGAATGTCAATATTTTCCCCATAGTCGAGTGGGATAAATTCCATTTTATCAATTTTACTTATTCCATAGTGTAGTCTGTTTAATTTGGGGAAAATATATGTAAAATAAAAAATGGGATAATTTATTAAATAAAAAGAACCATTTTAATATTAAAAATTTGCCCACTCTTTTGTGGTCACTCCTTAAAGATCGCCCATGGGATAAATTTTCCCTTAAAATTATCTCTACCATGGACCATGACTTCGGTCCTTAGTACCATCCTTGGTTTACTAAGCCTTCAAATGTTACACCACATCTTACTCACATGCCAAATATTTCCTATGCATGGCCAATGTTGTGGCTTATGTCCCCACACATGGCATGTAGGGATTGGATATAGATTCCATGGATTTAGAACCTAGGTTTTTGCACCAAACTATGCCCTTATCCCCAAGAAACATATCATTCCTTCCAAACCTCGAATCACCATAATATCAAACCCAAAGGCCAAGCATTGTGTATTATGGGCATGTGTGATGCTTGAGGTGGCAAAATATGGCATGTGAGCCCCACAGAAATATATGTTCAGGACTAGTGCTTTTCCTTTTATCTCTAGACCATGCCATGGTCATAAAGAACCATACTTGATATGTTAATTCTCAAAATTCTAAACAAATCTCACTCATATGTTAAATATTTCTTATGTAGGGCATGTGTGGTTGTTTGGGGCACTACACATGACCCACGAAACCTAGAGGAAACTATATGAGCTTAGGCCATAGATTTTAATCCCAATCCATGTCCTAGTAGTTAAAAAAAAATCTTTAGTGTTATACATCCAAAAATGGGCACCATATCCCACTCACAAGCAAAAAAAATCCCTCTATAAGGCCTATTTAATGGACTTGATCCCCACCTAGAGTTGGGGGTCATTTATGGGTAATTATGGGTAAATGAAGTGTAATATAGGATTGATTAGTGATCATTTAAGGTTAATTTATGGTCAATTATGAGTAATTAAGGGTAATTTGGTGGTATTTATAGGGTAATGAGTTGTGGTAATCAGGGGTTAATAAGTGGTTATGTATGGGTTAATTTGTGGTAATTAGGGGTCAATTATGGGTTAACTAGGGGTAATTCTGGGTCAACTGTGTGTAAGTATGGTCCATTTAATCCTAAGGACTAGATAAACCAAGATTTTTTGCGATGTTGGGAATTTATTTAGGTTCATGGTGGAATGTTTCCATTTCAAATCCTTGTGCATGAGGCACACTTGTCTACATCGATGGGCTTACTAGGGAATATGACATCTATGAATGTTTAGAGGCATCCCTTGGGTTTCTCCATGAGGTTTTCCTTCTAAAAAAGTAGAAAACATTTATAGGTTATCAAGGGTTAATTAGTGGTTAGAATGGATTATGTAGGGTAGTTAGTGGTCAAGTAGGGGTCATTTAGGTGCTATTAGTGGTTAACTGGGGTAATTATGTGTCAATTATGAGGTTAATTAGGGTTCAATTATAGGGTAATCATTGGAAAATTGAATTAATATTTGAGAGGATGGATATTGAGAACATACTTGAAAAATATATATAGGGGAAGTACTTCTGATTTCTTCTCTAACCACTCAATGAGATCTCACTCTCTTTATGTGACTATTGTGTGTCACCTCTTCTCACCTAGATTTCCTTTAATAACATTAGAATATGAAAATACATCAGTCCAATTCCATGGGATAACAAATGCCATGGGCCCTCTATATCATTTACATAAAGTAATTACAAAAGTACATTCACTTTAATAGTTCACTTTAATAAATTGGATCTCCTATGTCTCAGATTCATTGAATGACACCTTCCACCTGTTAGATGATGTCCATGTGGTAGTACATATCCAATGCTATGAACATAATTTAAAAAACCCTATAGCTTGTACCCATATACCCTCATGGTGCCGAAATTAGGCTCTCAAATGACTGATTTTGAAAAAACTCACTACACTAGTTTTTTGTGTGTTGGTACCTAGAATGATATTGATCCATTTCATGGGTTTCATCCTATAAAAAGAATAATTGCAAGCATACTTTACACCAGAGTGTTGATCTATTTCCACAATTCCATTAAAAGGATGACTATAGAACTGATATATATCATGTTTCATTCAAAGATGAGAGTGAATGAGGAGGTTTATAAATTGATTAATAGGGGCAAGGTGGAAATCCATTTAAAAGGAGGATGGACATGTTTCATTGGTCTAGTCCTCTCTTTAGGACCTGCCACATGTCGTCATATTTTCCTTCTCTCTAAAGACCACCCAATCTAGGGTACTAGTTTGGTATGGCTGGTAGAAATAATGAAGTAACATTTTTTTGAATGAAAAGTAGTAAGAAAAAGAAATGAAATATTGTCTACAATCGGTTGAGATAATCTCATTTGGGGAATGGTTGGAAATATCTTATCTCACCCTTAAACACTTACAACAGTGATATTATTGGTACCTTGTCAACATCAATTAAGGCACAAAAAAAGGAAAACATTTCAAAAATAAGATTTGAACTTGAGTGAGGTGGATAAACAACTTCTCATTTTAATCACATAATCTAAGATGCAATTAACATGATTCGACATGAAGTTATTTTATATTGTCCAAAATTAATATCATACAAATAGATGCTTTACTACCATGGACAAAATTAATATGAAAATTGAAAATATGAGATTCTCTCATCATGTTCTCTAAATCTTAACAAAACAATAAAAAAAATTATCATACAATTTTTACTCTAATATAAACCATTTTACTAATTAAATATTCATTAATTAAAATACCTAATTTTCTTAAGAAACGACCTAAATATGTTACATTTTAAGACTTTCTAGAATCACAACACCATAATCTTATCTCAAAGGATTTAAGTAATTGTAATCTCGCATGGAGATCTTACTCTATGGGCTACCCCTGTATTAGATTAAGCCTTGTTACCATGATAATCTGAAAAGATTTTTGTAATTTTGCAAATTGAATTTTTAGAGAATGAAAGTTTTGACTTCAATACTCAATATTACAAATCCTATATCAATAAATAATAAAAATATATTAAATATAAATTTTATATCTTCTTTTATTAACATGATTTTTATAAACATAATAATTGATTTTATATCTTTTGTTTTGGCCAATGGACACAATTTTTATAAAGAGATTCTATAATGTTTCCTCTTACACCTGGGAAAAAACAATTTAACAATTTGTATTTTAACAAAAATGTATAATTTAAATTTCAATAAAATAAAACAAAATATATAATTTATATTCAAGAAATAAAGATTCCCAAAATTTTCCATTAATTCCACTTAGAAAAAGCACAATTTGAACAAAAATATTATAAATTTGTTTCCATTTTTTCTTTATATTATTTCTTTTTTGAGCTTTATATTGTTTCCTTTATGATTTATGTTGTTTCCTTTTTAAGCTTTATATTGTTTCCTTTATGCTTTTTGTTGTTTCCTTTTTAAGATTTTATATTGCTTTTCTCTTTAAGCCTTTCAATGGTTGGTCTTTTCCATTATTGCATTTCGCTTCGTCTATTCGATGTGGGGATTTATTGGGTTTGGAGGCATTCCCTTGTTGCAAATTTATGTTTCTCGTGTTGTTTCTTTTTTTGATTTTGGGTTCACTTCCTGCCTTCGATCATGGTTGGTATTCTTTTCTAGGGTGGTGAATTTCTTAGGATTTGTGCGACCAGCGTGGATCATTGCTCAGTCACCAGTTATTTGCATAGGTATGGTTTCCTTGCTACTACTGTTGAAGTTTTCTTTTTTCCTTGATACCTTGTCTTCAAGTAAGAA
>LPNX010401521.1:0-24555 GCA_001517045.1 Pseudotsuga menziesii
TCACCAGGTTTGTCTCAGACTCATGATTTAAAAATCCTTCACATAAAACAAGCCAAGATCATTCAGTGACAAGTCAAGCTCACTCCCCATAAATCTGGCTCATCAATTTCCAGCTCCACTCGCAAGTACTCATAGGTCAAACTGTTTTTTATGGGAGAAAACATGTATTGATGTCTACAGTGGCAGAACTCATACAACCATGTTTACAAAAGCCCAAATTTACAATCATAAACTCAGCTGAAATATATTCAATACTCTAAGAGCCTTCAATCCACAAAACATAGAAAACTAGCTAATACTAAGTTAATATAATCCTGATCCATACATAGCCTCAAAACTATAAATGAGACAAAACATCACAAGATAATTTCGGAACAGAGATTGCCCAACAACTCTCATTTGACAGTCAGATGAGAATATTGCTTAGTGAATCATTGGCAATCGAACATGTCATCCACCAAGAGCTCTACTTCAACGACAGTTTCCTGCTGACAGCTGGGCAAATTGTCCATAATAAGTTCCATATTGATAAGCACTTTCATTTTGAATTCTCCATCATTTTACCATGAATCAATGATGCTCTCAATTCCAATGTCAACCCCAATTGGTACAAGGCACTGCACATTTCCTACTTAAACCAGTTCTCAGCCTCATCTCTCTCTCCAATGTGGGTCCTAATTTGTTTGATGGTATCAGGTATACACTCATCTGACAATAGTTTTTTAAAGCACCTAATCAAGGCCAGGGGTATCAATTCAGATCCACCCTGTTGATCAATGAATCCATTGAGTGAGGTTCAAGCAAAAACTACTGTCTGCTGTACAATGGACCACCTTGACTGCTTGAAGACTCATCCAAGGATGGCCTCAACATCGAGATTGATGGTCTAGAGAATAATGATGGACATACATCAAGGTACCACAGAATGGGGAGAAAACACATGACAGAGAAGGGTAGGAGGGACAAGGCAGAGCCAAACAAGGGAAATTGGGAAATAAACATAAGACAGTGAAAAGCAATATAAAATAAGTCAGGTGAATGGTGGGAACCAATGAAAGGCTTTGTTAGCCTATAGACAATCCACAACTTAATTGGCATTCTTTCTCAAACATAAAATTTACACTCCCAAACATTTGTTAAAACTAGATCCAACCACAACATACAGCTAAGTTTTTACAAGTTATCCACTGCCTGAAATCACCATCAAAAATAATTTCTTAATGCCTTGTTTGAGAGACTCCCTCATCCCTGTGCTAAGAGCTAGAAGTTTAGCCCAAATGTTAGTCTTAGGTTCTCAGAATGCATAGAATATTCATTTATGTAAGTTTCATGGTATTTGTATATCCGAATTAGTCCACTAGGCTACAGTTGCCATTAGAGGCACCACCATAAAGTGAATTTGGCCATTGGCAGCGGATACCATGGTAGTTTTTGGATCACTATTGACTCCTCAAAGTTCTGTCCTGTTAGCAGTAGTAGGTAAAATAAGACATCAAGATTATCCCTGAAGAACAAGAAAGAGAGAAAACTCCAAAAATATATAACCATCATGACTTGCTCTGTTTATTCTCAAATTTAAAAAGAAAAATATAAAATAAGATTGACACACTATGAAGCTAATAGATCACTCTATCAAATATTGATGTTAAGGAAGCTGGTGCTTTGCCATGGAGTCCTGAATTGGGCAGAGACAAGTTGCTTGAAATTGAATACTTCATAATTTTTAGCAGAATTCTGCGCCATAATGTTCATTTTGACCAAACATGATGAGCATGTAAACTCCTAAGAAATGGAAGAATTACCCAATAACCCAAAAAATAACAATTTCAAAAGATCATGTAGAACCAGTTACGACCTACTATTTGCTTATACAGATAAATGATCCCTTATATTGGAGAGAGGGGTCATTCTATGGAGCAAGGCATACCGCATCGTTCCAGAAGATCCAATCATACTTGGGCAGATTCTTTCGGATTGCCAGGATCTTACTCCAGCTGGGGGGCATGTTCTTATCAACAATATTTCTCTCATCAATAAAATCATACCGATGTTTGTTAGCATATCTTGTTTTGTTGGGCTCAACCAATTTCATAAGCCCCTGAAAGGACCTTGCAGGAATGGTCCTAGACTCATCCGAGCAAGTCACCATTGCAATCCTAAACCTCTTTAGACTATCATTGTATGCAGTTGAGGTCTTAAAGCACTACCTGCCTATATTGTTGGCCCTTAACAGAACAACCCCGGTGCCATGTACCAATAACAGGGACATAATGAAAACAACCAACAGACTGAACATAACAGGACGAAAAACCCTCTCTGATAAGATCCAACACCGGTGCTTTATATCTGGGCCCCCCTTGAATGAATCCTGCATAGTGATGCCTATGTAACCCCTTGAAGAATGCTTCCCACCAGGTGAAATCCCAACCCTCCTCTGCGGACAAAGGGCAGAAACCCCTCCCATTCCCATTCTAAATCTCACAGATAACATTTCTCTGCTACACCCAGAGCTTCTCGTGATGCCGATTTAACAATATAAGCAAAAACCCAAAATAATCCTGCGGTTCCTGACTGGCTTTTACCTCCAAGTCAATCTCGTTCATAAACCTTGTTGTATCAGAAACAATGCGATCAACAGTTCCTTAATGCCCCGGTCTCATACTATGAGGAAGTCGTCCGCATAACGTGTATATTGAACAAATGGGAAGTGTTTTGACAAACTCTTTTCTCTTTCAATTGTGAAAAATATGTTCATTGTATTTTATACCATCAACGAATATTATATCATCATGTGAGGGATGGTACCATGTAATAATAACCATGTGTTTTCCTAAGAGGCATATAACCTCATAAATTGTCTAGCCTCTTAGTTAACCTTTTGTGGCAATAATAAGAAACTAACATTATTTTGATATGATATTCAACAATAGGATTTTTAAAAATTAAAGAAGTAACAATGCTTTGAATCAATCCTTCTTACACTGATTCTCACCTAGTAATTTCATATCAATACTATTATGCCTAATTTTGTAAAGAGAGAAGTTATTATGTAGCATGGTCACCCTATTCATAATGATTTTGATTCAAGGAATTTTAATGATGCAATATGGAATATTATTTGATGTATGGCAAGAAAATATGTCACAAGGAAAAAATACTCACAACCAAGGGAAAACCCTACTTTGAAATGTCTTCATTGTCGAGCTCTTTCCTTGATTTAAGGGCTTCCTTTGCTTGGATAGTTTCTAAGGTTACAAATTGGTTTTGACTCAGGTCTTATTTTGTATCATTTATGGGTTTGGGAGTACCATGTTTTTCTCCCTCTATTCAAGGATCTAGATGCTTTTTGAACCTCTTATTCTTTCTGCTAGGTTGGGGGTAGGTTCTTTGGGTAGTTCTTGTTGAAATGACTACAATCATGACAACTATTGCACTATAATGGCATATGTTCATAGTGGAATGGTTGCACAAGTGTTTATTTGTTGATTTTGGAGCTCTATCTCTCATGGGAGCTCTTCTTCAAGTTATACTTCAATGTGAATTCAAGCACAACTAAAGAACTTCGGTCTTGGATCAACTCTATCAACAACTCTTCTTAACTTATTCCATATTGCCTCAAGGCTCTTAATACATAGTTGTTAAAAGAGATATGCAGCAATCTCTCCCACACTAAAACATATGATGGAATCTCCTACTTTAGCTCAAAATCTAGAGACCATTGATTAAGATGCATGTGTGTTATTGAAATCCATTTTTTTCTAGGTGAGAATAACTCCTTGAGCGCCATCGCTTAAGCGACGCTTATGAGACTAGCCATCGCTTAAGCATGGCCCTCTCACCTTTTGTAGATTTGTTGAAAATCACTTTGAAGATATCATTCTTCATGTGAAGATTTGAGTCGACCAAAAAATATCAATCAAATGCTTTGAATTTAATTAATGGTTAAAAATATTGAAACAACCAATTATATAAAATATATGAAATTTAATTTAATTATTTAAATTATATATAAAAAGAAATAAGGTAGATAACAATTCATTAATAAGGGATGTGTCGTCGCTTAAGCGACGCTTGCTAGGATATCCGTCGCTTAAGCGACACTTATGAGCCTAGCCATCGCTTAAGCGACTCTTAATACCACAATTTAAAAAAAAAAATTAACTTTGTGATTTTTGGTAGGTTTAAAAGAAAAAATCCACGCACCGTCGGAAGTAACCGTCGGATTTTGGATCGAAATGTAGTAGTGTATTGGGAGACCCTACTAGGATTCCTTATCCAATTGATAAAAACCCTTTGGTCGTCTTGTTTGGAGCAATACACCAAGAACAACACTCGGGGAGATTACTATGCACGTACCTTGATTATATCACGAGTTGCACCTACTTGACAATCCTGGTGAAAGACTGACTATTTTGAGCTCATCCTATCACTTAAGTTTGATTGTGGCATGTAGCTTGAGTAGGAGAAATTTTTGTGTGATTTTTCTTAGTTTTGAGACCCTAGGGTTAGTTTAGTAACTGATACAATCTGGCTGAGTTTCAGTTGAGATGATCTAGAAGGAATCAGGGCTTACCACCTGATTTTCCTCCTGTTATAGGAGAAAGTCCAATGGAATCCATCGACCAAGGAGTTGCAACTAGATCCCATGAGGAAGAAAATATGGTTGTAGAAAGTGGAGACCAATTCACTTCTTATATTAATCCATTATCTCAATAGCCTCCTATGGTTGATACTTCCTTTCATCCACATATGGAAGGTCATACCAATAGTCCTGATGCACTTGAGTACAGACTTGATGCTCCATTTTGGAGAACTTCTATGGGTTAGGCCATTTCCTCATTTGGGGTTAATAGAACCTCTCCTAAAAAAAATTCTCCAGGTGAAGAAGAATATAGACAAATCCAAGCATCTAATCACCGTGCATGAGATTTTCAAGAGAGAATGCATAGGATAAATAGAGTTTTGGCTGCACCTGCACCACAGAATGAATCTATATCAGCTAGATTACCCTGTAATATGGATCCTTGGCCTTTGGCTAAAATTAGAGCTTCCATTGATAGTTATCCAGCACATGGTGAGACTTCTTGCAATCTAGGTCAAAAATCTAATTCCACTACTGCAGTTTTAAATTCTAGGCCTGTCTCTAGTCACCCTATACTTTCTATGGCTGGGGGGAAACCTTTAGTTCCAGTAGTGTATGTACCTTCTAACGCCAAGGGGAAACCCCTGGCACGACCTCCATTACCCAATAGTGGTATTGTTACTGATAATAAACAGACCTCTACTACAGAACAATCCACAATATATGTTCCTCCCACCAATACAAATATGGTAAACCCTCCTTTAAGTTTAGGTTATCCCTTGGCACAACCTGCAGTTAATCAACCCTCATGGGGTTATGGTTACCCAGTAAATCAAGTACTTGTAGAGAACATGAATTATCAAACTACCCCTATAGGAATGCCTTATACTATAATTCCTTATCCTGGGAATACATTCACATTGTGGGGGAAACCCAACTGGTCTTACATGCCAACAATAGGAGGAATACCCATTCATATTGCTGGAGGCACAGGGCTACCACCTTATGGAGGTCCTCCCCCCAGGGGACCTGAAGGTCCTATAGGTGCCCCTCCTAGTGTTCCTAGATGTCTTGGAAGTATTGGAGGTCTTGGAGGTCCTAGAGGTCCTCCCCTCGAGGGACTGATGATCCTCCTCCTAGAGGTACTCCTCCTGGTGGTCCTAGAGGTCCTAGTGGTCCTCCTCCTAGTGGTACTAGAGGTCCTAGTGTTTCTCCTCCTTAAGGTCCTAGAGCTCCTCCTCCTGGTGGTCCTAGTGGTCTTGGTGGCCCAGGTGGTCCCGGAGGTCCAGGAGGGCCAAATGGTCCCAATGGCCTTGGCAGTCCCAACCCTGGCGATCAAACCTCTTCAGGTGGATCTTCGAGAGGTTCATCTCATCAGCCATTTCAACAACCTGTATACCAGTCAACATATTGTCCTACTGGTGGATACATGCCTTATAAATACTACCAGTATGTGGAACCCAATCGTCAGTTACCTTTCCTTAGCAACTTTTGACTTACTTGATTTCTCCAAATTGATAAATGATCCCATTCAACACAACACTTTGTAGCCCGTGATTCCAGTAAAATTTCCATTAGACATTCCAAAATTTGATGGAAAGCAGGGAGATGAACCCAAAAACCATGTTATGACATTCCACCTATGGTGTTCCTCGAAATCCCTGATGGATGATTATGTTCATTTAAGGCTCTTCCAACACACATTAACTAGTATGGTTACGAAATGGTACATTAAACTTCCACAACATTCAGTTGTGGACCTTAGCTCCATGGAAAATATTTTCCTTACGCACTTTCATCTACCCATTTGTTATGAAACAAATACAAATATTTTAACTTCACTTAGTCAGAACACCTCCACGCACATATCGGATCATATCCATGAGTGGATAAGGCAAAGAAGACTCATTAAAGATCCCATCCTAGACTAAATCCTAGATGATTGGTTCACTAATTCATTGTTTCCTCCTATTGCTTGAGATGCGGCTATGAGTGTTGTTGTTACTAAAGAACATGCTATTATTCATGCTCAGTATGTGGATTTGGTCTATTCCCAATACGGAATGATGTATGACCTAATTTTGCAAGCTCCTCGCCCCAGCATAGATCTTGCTAAGCCACCAGCAGAAACTCCTATTGATAGGGTGGTTGGTTCAATCCAGACCTCATCGATAACCCAAACTTTCCAAGCAAACAAATGCTTCTACCAATGCTCCTTTGACTTCTACGGTTTCCGTCGAGGTGAATTCTATTCAAAGTTCACAAGAACCCAACAATAAGAAAAAGGGAAAAGGTAGAAACAAGAAACATGGGAACCAATAGGAGAACCCTAAACCAACGATGAATGAGAATGATAAAGGGAAGAGGAAATCCAAATATCCCTTGTTGTTGTGTGGAGGAGATCACTTCACAAAAGAATGTCCTTGTTGTGATGGAATCAATAAATTTTTGAAAAGTAACCCCACACCAACAGTTCTTACTAATCCTTTTCCCTCTCAACAACAACTGATAAACCACATGTCTAATCAAGGAACCT
The DNA here is from genome assembly GCA_001517045.1 of Pseudotsuga menziesii. Classification (NCBI taxonomy): domain Eukaryota; kingdom Viridiplantae; phylum Streptophyta; class Pinopsida; order Pinales; family Pinaceae; genus Pseudotsuga; species Pseudotsuga menziesii. Next base: position 7,119 of record LPNX010401521.1, read on the forward strand.
CCAACTCCATGGAAGAAATTAGATTGATGTCTTCCGAGATCGTCATTTTTATTACTCGTAGTCAATCTTATGACAATCCAGTAGAGAAAAAGGATGAAAATCCTTCTTCTAACAAAGCTCATTCTACTAGTTCTCCCCCATCTCCGTCTAATGGAACTCTCGTGATTGAAAAACCTAATCTTGATTTAATTTTACAACCACCTAAGGCTACCCTCAGGAATTCTATTTTCAATCCCAATTCCCGAGCTGTGCAATTCTATAATGTTGTTGAAGATCTAGCTCAGGCACCTTATGAGGTTTCTATCCTGGAGGTACTCCAAAGTTGTTCGACGCAATGTAAAAACCTGTTAACAGCTTTGGGGGCATCAGACCCAGATAATACCAATTTGATTCATTTCAACATAGAGAACTATAAATTTAGAATTCCTCAGCAACTTGTATTTTAGGTTGCTTCCAAAGTAGTTGGGAGAAAGGTCCATTGGACCGTCTTGGATGAAGGAGCTTTCACGTCAGTCTTGTCTATAGCTTGTTGGAGAGCCATTGGTTCTCATGAGGTTATGAAATCACCTACTACCTTGAAATATTCTGATGGATGAGGTTTTTAGCCCCATGGTCTATTGCTAGCATTATATGTTGAGCTTGGGGGAAAGACTGTTTCGATTCAGGTGGAAGTGGTTGATGCCCCGTTAGATTACAATCTTCTATTGGGGAGGAATTGATTTTACGCTATGACTGTTGTCACTTAGACAGTGTTTAGAACTCTCCAATTTTCACACATGGGGAATATTGTGACTATCGATCAACTTGATTATTGCATGCCGGATGTTAAAACCCCCATGGAAAATAACATCCCTATGCTAGTTCAGTTCCCTCCTCCTTAACAATCAATTGGGATAGGTATTCTAAAATACTCCACCCTCACGGGTGTGTTTTCATCATCCCTCCTAGTACAGAAACAATGACAATAAATATGATTTCCACAACTGGTTTTAGTACCAAGGTAAAATAAATTGTTGAGTCATGCTTGCTTGGCCCACATGAAGCAATGTATCATTCTATCCAATCCATTTCCGATGACCATGTTGATGACCTTCATCTCGTGGCTTCAGATCCTTACCACTTACCTTATTGGTTGGAACCTTCTCTTCCCACTCTATATTATCTTACATAGATTTTTCCTTTAGATGAATCCATCATGGAGATTATGAGTGAGAGTGAAATCGTATGGGAAGATCATCATCATCGATCTTATTTTATTCCCAATGCCACTTCGGTAGGTTTTGAGCTTGAATAACTTATCAGTACTGATATTGTCACCCATCCACAAACACCTGTATTATTACAAAATATGAAATTTGAAGGAAACCTGTGCAACATTACTAAAACAACCCCAATTGACATATCGGTCAAACATGGAACCATTGAGCATGTTCACATAGGGAAGAACTACTCAATAGAGGAAAATGAAGCATATAGAGAATTATTCAAAGAATTACGAGATATTTTTTCATAGAATTATGAATAGATTCCTAGGATAGACCCGTCTATCATGGTTCATGAAATTAAAACCTATCCCACAGCAAAACCTGTCAGGAATAAATTGCATCAAGTCCATCCCTGGAAGGTTGCGGATATTAAATTTGAAGTCGAAAAACTTCTGAAGGTAGGATTTATTTATCCTGTACCCCTGACAAAATGGGTATCTAACATTGTCCCTATGAACAAAAATAAGGGCACCATTAGATTCTGCATCAATTTCCAAGACCTGAACAAATCTTGTCCCAAAGATAATTTTATGACTCCTCATATCGATCAGATTATCAACAACTGTGTTGGAAGTGTCATCTTATTGTTCATGGATGGATTTTCTGGCTATAATCAAATTGAGATATTTCCTGTCGATCAGCACAAAATGACATTTATATTCCCATGGGGAACTTTTTCCTATAATAAGTTACCGTTTGGCCTCAAGAAAGTTGGAACTACATTCCAGCACGTCATGTCCTATGCATTTCATGATATCAAAAACACTGTGGAGCCGTACCTTGACGATCTCCCAGTGCATTCATAGCAATGGGAAGACCACCTTGGGCATCTTAGAGATATTTTTCTGAGATGTTGTCATTATAACATATGGATCAACCCACACAAATGTGTTTTTTGCGTTGAGACGAGACGTCTCCTTGTCTTTGTGGTTTCTAAGGATGGCATCTAGATTGATCAATTGAATATTCTTGCTATATTGGCCCTACCTACCCCAACAAATCTTGTTTAACTCCAAAGTTTGCAAGGGACATCAAAATTTCTCTGCCATTTCGTTTGCAATTTCACTGAGAAAACGCATGGTTATATGAGTCTCCTGAAGAAGAACACTCCATTCTTCTGGGATGACCAAGCCCAACGAGCCTTTGATAATCTCAAGCATGTTCTAACTCATTCACCTTTGATACACCCCCAGATTATTCAAAGGAATTTCTCTTGTATGTTGCTGCCTCCACTACTCCCATTGGGATGGTTTTAGTGCAGGAAGATCCCAATGGTCAAGAGCAATTGATATATTATGCTAGTAAGAATCTTATTGATTTTGAAACCCGATACTCCCACGTGGATAAGTTAGCATTGGATACTATCACTGTTGTTCAGAAATTCCATCATTACATCCTGCTTCTCACTACCATGATACTTACAGATCAGAACCCTATGTACTACATCTTGACTCGTCAGGTGCTAGGGAGCAAATATTCCCATTGGATTTTCATCCTACAGGAATTTGAGCTTGAGTTTACCAAGGTCACTTCAAAGAAATACTTGGTCTTTGTAGAGCTTATGTATGGCCTTCCCTATGATTTGATAGATACTGAACCCAGTGATTCATTTCCAAATGAATTCCTATTCTTGATAAGCACAACCGACCCAAAGTATGAAGATTTAATCATTTATCTACAAACTCAAAGATTTCAGCCCAATATATCCCATGACGATCGTCGCTGTATCCATCACCACACGAAGTACTACCTTATCTTAAATGATACATTGTATATACGTGGTATTGATTCCATACTACGATGATGCCTTACACATCAAGAGGCTGAACAGGTCCTTAATTATTGCCAGTCCAAAGCATGTGGCGGTCATCTTTTTGGGATGGCTATGGCCCAGAAAATCCTTCGTGCTGGATATTTCTGGCCTTCAATATCCAAAGACTGTCACGAGGCTATTAAGAAATTCCCACCCTACCAACATTTCTATCCGAAAAAGCGCACCCACCTTGCTCCTTTACTATCTGCAGGATAATGGTTAGGTCGAGGCCATTAACAAAGTTTTAAAAACCATGCTATAGAGGATGGTTGGAGATCATAAATACAATTGGAACCTGAATCTCTCTTCCTCCCTTTGGGCTTACAGGACTTCGGTAAAAATAGTGATTGGTTTCACACCATTCCAGTTATTTACGGACTAGAAGTTGTCCTTCCTATCCAATGCCAAATTTCGTCACTAAAACTTGCCGTAGAATTTATACCAAACACTTCCATTGAGGAAGAGATATTTCTATGCCTGACTAATATTGATGAAACTAGAAGAGATGCATCCTTTGCTAACGAGGCACATAAGAAACGTGTCAAGGCCCAGTACAATAAATATGTTCAACCTCGGGTTTTCAATGAAGGTGACCTAGTTTTTACCTATGATCAAAGACACGATAAACTAGGTAAAGGGAAGTTCGAGTCAATGTGGTATGGTCCCTTTGTCGTTAGCAAAGTTTTAGAAAAAGGAGATTACGAGCTCATAGATTATGAAGGGATACCCTTCGGGAAACCTCACAATGGGTTGTAATTGAAGAGGTACTATGCTTAAATAATTTTGTATGGTACCTTGTATATATGTATATTATTGGCTTCCAATGTGTTGTGTCTTGATTCAGTATGGTGTTGAGTTTAGTGTCCAAACTATTTATACCATGTTTTGGTTATGCAGATCGGATGGCTTTTTACAGCTTTGCTAATGGTGCTTTTCGTCATACCCTGAACCTTGCTTCAGCTACTTGGGTTCTCTATTCCCCAGATCATGACCTGATCAGTTCAGGAGCGGTCTGCATTGGTCCCGCTACCAACAACATAGCTGAGTATCAGGCGGTAATAGGTATACTGACTGAGGCTGCATCTTGAAACATTTATGACTTGGTAGTGTTTATGGATTCACAATTAGTGGTTTGTCATCTAAACCATGTTTATGCCATCAGAAACCTTGTACTCCTCTATTTATTTTGGAGAGTGTGTTTATTAGAAAGGCCATTCAAGTGTATCACTTACAGGTGCGTCCCTAGGTAAGATAATATGATTGTTGATTTGTTAGCAAACTACATCCTAGACTGGTATATTTCCCATTCATAACTTGTAAAATAAACACGATTCATTGTAAAATAAACTATAAATGACACATAAAACTCATATAAATATGATTTCCATTTGAAGACGTATAAACACCAGTAAAAAGTATGTATATATATATATATATATAAAGTGTTTTTACAAAAATGTGGTCACGAGACCTCATTTGAAGCACTGTGGCTTTCAGGAAATACAAAATCATACAAAAAACCTGAAGCTAGTAAGCTTTCAGTAGTACATCATGTAGTCCAATATCTAGTGATGCTCATGATAGCACATGATAGCACATGCTACCCTATGAAGAAGTCGACTGAAATAGCCTGGAACCCCTACAGTATGTCTCTGATAGCTCATAAGGAGGTCATCTATTTCCACGTCAGGAATGTTGAGAGTCAACCACTTTAAGTTCTCTTCTAACTCAGTAAGGTGATCATCGGCCCTCTGAAAAAATTGAGCCCCAAATTGTATATCCATAGGAGAAGATCCTCCATCTTGTACAACACCAACATCTGCATGTAAACATTAGGTCTTGTCACTACACATAAAAAACATAAAATATAAAAAAAATACAAATATAATCACCATTTTAGGGTTTTGTTTCTTAACAATACCCCCCACTGTGCGCCAGGTGGTAGTGGTAGATCAGGGTCACCTCTGAAATATGTCCTTGAGTAGGTGTAATTCTCTATCATGAGTATCTGATCTCACAGCCAACGGAAGAAAGCAGCCCCAAATTTCACCTTGGCTCTGCCGCCACCTTTACGAGCCATGACCTCAACCCACCTCAGCATGCATGGGTCTCTATCCCTAACCTCAATAAATATTACCTGGGGTCTCATGAGGGGCACCCGCTCAAAGAAGAAACAAGCTAAAATGGACCCAAAACCGAACTACTTTATCTCTCCTCACTGACATTTTGTCAACTGATCCATGAAGACAGGAAGAAGTGATTTTGGCTAGTTGTAAACCATAGGAGCCATATCTTCCAGGGAATATAGCATGTGTGCCTGATATGCCTGATGAGGTCCTTGCTTTCCAGCCAACCTCTACATGATGAACAAAACTATGCAAAGTGGCATATCCACCACACCACTAATTAGAATCTTCTTACCTGACATTTTTGAGCTAGGTTGACATTGACGATTGATCAACTCCTGAGTAGTCACAGGCCATCCTCGGGAACTAGTAAGAGATATAGGGGCCCCTCACCTGGACAACCTCATAAGGAAGTAGATGTCCTCTACCTCTATGGTCAAAACATAAATCCCTACCTCAAAATATTGCTGCTCTGGGTTCCACATTTGAAGGATATTTTCCAGCAAGCGGGGGTGGGAAATCATGCTTGGGGTCTGGAAGAACTTCAAAAGGACACAACCCCGTAAGGAAGCCACAAAACCTGTATCTCTTGCAGCAAGAACATCATCCAGGTCATGTTGCCTTTCTTTCCATATAACCATTTTCTGATCCAACAAACCTGCCAAAAAAAATTTAAGAGTCATTTAGAAACATTTCTCATCATTGAAATTACCTTTAAACTTTTATTTTGGCCAGTATTTTAGTTTTTTGATGCCCATGGCTGGCACCGCCTCTATCCATTTAAGACAGAGCAGTGCCACCGCCTATGTATAACTGAAGAAAAGCATTTTCTATCAAGCACCGCCTTTCCCGTAAGGGCTAGGAGAGGTGCCCGCATTTCTCATTTCTGGTTTGGCCCATGAGCTAAAAAAACTATGGAAACTAAAAATTGGAAACCATGAAATGAAAGAGGATGGATTCAGATGTTACCTGGAACTGACGGTATGAAAAACAGATGGTGGAATCGCCTGGAATCTTCAGGTGAAGTTTTTGCTCCAACCTACCCAAAATGCTCTCCAAGGTTGGTAAATAGTGAAATGAATTGTTTTTACTATTTACTTATACTTTTATAGCCTATTTTTAGGGTTTTTTATGCTGTAAAAAATATTTTTATAGAAATTCCCTTTTATATAGTTCATGAAAGTCATTTTTCCGAATATTTTGGGAAACTAATGGTTGTTTAAGTCTTGCAGGGACAAAAAACAAGCAGTAAAGTCTAGTGGGAAGTTCGTTTTTGAATTTTTTGCACTATTGAAAATGAAAAAAGTCCTCGAGCATTTGTTTCGATACTTTGGTCATGCTCTCAAAAACCAATATCAAAGTTCCAAGTCTTTTTTTTATTCTTTTCGGACTCGTAAAACTCTTCATCGTGAAAAGAGACCTAATGGAGTCTCCTTTAAACTCTTTTCAGAATCCCTAAATATGAAAAGATTGTCGAGTACTTGTCTTCTTCATACTCCTAAAAGTATTTGAAGAGTCATCTCTCCGACGGTAGGTTATCTCATTTTCGGTTTGGATGGACTATTTACAAAAAAGGAACACTCCAGCCAATCATGTCTGGAAGAGTTCTCTTGGGTATTATTTTACACTTTTTGGTCCCTAGAGACTAAATCATATGAAAAAAGGACCCTTTGGAGTCTTCTTTTGTCTTCATTCAGACTCTCTAAATGTGAACGATACCGAGTTAACTTTCATTGGAATCGTTAAAATAAACACTGAGAGACCCTTTTTTGGGAACAAACCCCTCCTTTCTCAGGTTCGTAAAACGTATGAGAATGGACTTGTCTTCAGATAAGCTAGAATGAGTGTTTGTTACCCTCTTTGGACTCATAAAAATGAAAAGGGGCACTCATCAATCATGATGGGGAAATTAAGGGAAGAGAATTAATTCATTTTGTAAAGAAAATGGCATTTTGTCATCACCTTCGAACATGGCATTTGTCTTCCTTTCATTCAGTCAATTGGGTAAATCAGCTTGTCTCTGATTCGATCCACTTTCATGATTCATGTCACTCCTTTGATTCTTTCAAAGAATGCATTGTCTAATGTCGTATTGTGTTCTGCCTCGTCGAGTCAATGCTACCAAGTCTTTTTTCGTGCCGCTTGATGTTCAAAGAAAGGTTAGAAGTTTACCTCTGTAGTTAAAACAACCTTTGTGTCATTACCTTTTGAGTCAGTTCGATGGTTACATTATCTACAACATTCCCAAACTTTGTTTCAAGTTTCGTGTCGTTGATGTGGGATTCATCATGGCCCTCCTTCGATGAGACTATTCCTGTTGACATCAGCTCATCATCCAGGAATTAGTCTTAGAAACAAGTTTAGTACCTTGAGATTTGTATGCCTTAATGAAATATTCTCTCGCTCTCGACATAGATTCACATCATTGACCTTTGATTAAGATATTTGACTAAGTTTTTGACATCAAAACATCTATTCACACTTAGTATATTGTACTAGATTACCTTGGGAATCATTGACATTAATGGTGATCTCCCTCGCACTTGTTAACAATTCAGATCATTGACTGGTAATCAAGTGGTTTCTACCATGTTCGACTTCAGATCATTGTAATCACATGGATAGAATCGTACTATGTGGAAAACGAGATGAAGAACCTGGGTGTATTTTGGAAAGCACTCATAGCTTTCTCCCCAAGTTGCGAAGGAGTATATTGTATGAAGTACCAGCATGGATCCAAATTTGTATGGTCGTGTCTATGCTCAAATTTGCATCTGTAAGACATGGATCTACATTGTATGTGTGGTAGCTATGTCCAAGTTTGAGTCCTCTATCACATGGATCTATGCTATATTGTAGTAGGCATGTTTGTTTATCTATCTCATGGACCTTCCTTGTATTGCTTTGCAGCTACGATGAAGACACATTTTGCTTATGAGTCAAAAGTATTGATGTATTGCATATGCCAGGTTGATGACATTCGAGCAAGCTGATTCTTGCCTTGAAGTAATAACTTGCTCTTTCAAAGCTCTCTCCTATCGTATCCCTCTAGTCTCATGATTGGGGGGGAATTTTTTTATACCTAAATCTTGTCATCAACATGTGATAAGATCCCAAAATTCAATGTTTCCCTCCATCCCAAATTATGAATCCAAGAACATTGGTCCAGATATCAAATTTATGTATGAAAATCCCACATTTTTTCTACCCTTTAGTAAAAAAGTGGTACCTTCTTTAGCACCATCTGTAATGCGTTGGCAGCAAGCGGTGGCATTGCCTTTACCCTTTAAGCAAGGCGCAGTTCTTCCCAGTACTGCTCTGTCATGGTGAACAAAGAGCGGTGCCCCTTGTAAAAAGTGAAAAAGAGAGGTTCTCATGAAGCTTCTCGAAATAAGGCTTCGTGGCACCCTTACCCCTGATCACTAGGGTCGGTTGGGCTCTAGATCCATCCTTGTAGGATCTCCTAGCCACCTCACCCATCAATTTATCAACCATCCCTATCCATTCCAATCCTATAAAAGAAGGATAAATTTAAATGGTTGAGGAGAGAGTAATGTTATGATGTTGCTTTGATATCCTGGCCTAAGTCATTCAAGAGATCTTGGAGGAGCAAGTTGGAGCTGTAGGGGACAAGATGTTGGTTTTGTGAGAGAGAATATCAACACTAAGGCATAGGTTGTAAACTCTTTCTTCATTTTATTAATGTAAAGTTGGTTCCTTTCCCATATACTTGTTATGTTATAACCTTTCATGTTATTGTCAGATTCCTTAGTCGCTGACATAGATCTATAGATGATGTTCTGGTATCTTTGATCTCTTGTGTGTTTGATGTGTTTATGCAGGTATTTCCTTGGATACCTTTTGTCATAAGAGAAGAACCACATGACTACATCAAATATTACATTCCAGGTGTTTATAGCTTCTAGGGAAAGTCTTCCAACCTTATTGTGAACCATTTGTTTTGGATCTAAACCATTTAGAGCAGAGGAACAACTTCTGTCCGTAGAAGGTGCAACGAAATTCCTAGCAACAATATGTGCCTTTAATCTAATGCCAATGAGAAATAATTTCAGATTTTTTTGTTCCAATATCCTTAGGGATGGAACAAAAATCTTTGTATAGAATAATTTCGCTCCAAAAAAATGGTTCAAAAGATGAAGAATCAAAGGGAGGAATGGAAATGAATTGTGGATAGACTCTAACAATCTTGTGATGCAAGTTTTGTTTCCATGAATTTTTTTTCCTATTAGGAGAGAAAGACCAAGAACAATCAACTTCAAGTAGGGTTAGATGTTCAAGAGCAAGTGGTCTTTTCATGTATGCAAATATGAAGCGGGGAGTTGGATGGATGTTATTACTGCCATTACAAACATGGTGGAAGACACTTTAACTCACATTCGGCGAAAAGAAGTGACGGATACAAAGAACAAGTGGGATTTTTTGCAGCATGTGACATGTCTCTTGTGCACTAATGTCTTGTTCTGCAACTGTTTGTGCAAACAATTGTTTGATTGGATGAAGAAGGGGGATGTCACTTGGTGTTGCATGTGCAAGGTGAGAGAGAATTTCTTGGTAGCTTTTTTATTTTGGCTCTACTTTTGATGCATACTTTGAAATGTATTTGAGGACAACATGTCTAGATATAATAGGTTGGGAATCAACATTAGCCCTCCATATTGAAAGCATAGTAGGGTTGTGAATATTGAGAAGGAAATCATTTCTTGCAGGATTGTATGTTTTATGTCCATTTGCATCAATGAATAATGAAGAAGCAACTTTCATCTCATATGGAAAACCATAGCGACATTGAACATATGTTCCTTTTTTTCCAAGGCAAGTTGATTCTGAGCATCTGGTGTGTCTTTGAACAAAATTTACAAGTTCTTCATAGTCAACTGAGTAGTTTGATGCAAATATGGATGGTGATACAAAAATGCATGGATCATTTGCAGTAGAATAGTGTAACCCAAATGTTGACAAGTGTGTATCATGAGGATTCCAAGCTGTAACATATGTGTAAAAAAAAATGCAACTTCAAATGAAAGAATATTTTCCCAATCTAAGGTGTCCATATTTGGTGCATCTACCAACCAAATAAAACCATGAATGTGTGTGGATCCTCTATGCTTCCATTCATACTTACATGGGAGGAAAAGGAATATATTATAAATGAAATGTATAAAGTGAAAAATATGAAGAGAGAAATAAGAATGAATAGATGGTAAAATACCTGTATTAAGAATCCGTTATATGAAAACCTTTTTCAAGCACCTCTTGGAGGAATTTTTGAATCTATTGTGCATGTATTGTGATGTGATATGTGGATTTGATATGAGTTGTGAATTTTGCATTTGTAGTCTTGAGATAAATTGGTAGAATGTCCAGCAGACATTAGAACATGCAAATCTAGCCATTTTGTATCAGTTGCACTAAGGGTAAAGAAGAAAGTTGGTGTACCTTGTTGATTCATCATATTTGTCAATTCAGCCCTACTTTTGTTCTAATATGAGCATGTTCCACGTAATGAAGATCCAAACCTCGTGACCCTCTCACCAATTTTCTGATTAGGCATGTCTTGCAATTGGTTAACAAGCTCAAGTATTGTCGGAGGTAGTGTATCTTCAAGATTAGTTTTGACAAAAACAAAGGAAATATAATTACTCTGATGACACATAATTACATTGTATATGTAGTACTAGAACTGAGTATGTTGGCCAAATATGTTGTCATGATAGTGAATTAGGTGAAGTGCATATTATCACATATCAACCTCATGAATGCATGGTTGTTTAAGCATTGTTGCACCTGTGGGGAACAAAGTTGGAAAAGCCATTGAAAGAAGTCCTTTTGTGTTGTACTCATTGATAGGGGAAATTCCTATAGGAGGCCAATCAATGGAAGGTGCTAGTGGGATATTTGTTATATGTAACAACTTTCTAAATTCTTCAACCTCAGTTCTATCATTATTTTGTGTTGAAATAAATGAGGAGGATTCAATTTGATAGGGTTCAAATGAATTTGGCAGTTGAACTGCAGAGGACAAGCTTTGCTGATGAGATAATGTATCATTGATATTAACATGCATAATCCAAGGTGAAATGTTTGTTGAGACAAGAGGCAATGAAGATAATGCAACTAAGTTGGCATGTACATCCTTGTAGTATGGGTCGTTTTCCATTTTGTATTCAAGGGAAATAAGAACACGTGTTCGACTAACAAACAGTTCATATGGATTGTTTGTAGAGTTTCATTTGTGAACAACAAGGATGTCAAGTTCTGATATTAAATGGGGTATATTTGGAAATATTGTAAATGTCATGTGGGAAGCAAATAGTATGTCCAGAATATTTATATTGACCATCATGAGCATGTGTAACTTGTAAAACTGGGTTAGCATGACTAATGAGCATTTCTTCAACTTGTGTAAGTACTACAAGCATAGGTGGTTGGATTCCTGGTTTCATATTGTTTTCGAATGAAAAGCGATGACCTTTTTGTTCTAGAATACATCAAGAACAAGTATATGCATCATGGAATCTTTTCGTTACAATACGAGGGTAACATTCTTTGCAAATTGAGAAGACATGCATATCACGCAGTTGGTCCATTTTTTTATGAAATTGTTGATGTACACCATCGATGCAGGTGCTTGATGGATATAGCATAGATGGTCGAAGTGAAGGTCTGTTGGAAGGTTTGGGAAAATAAACTGGATAAGACATATCCACAGGTAGGTGAGCAGCTCTGTAAAGAAGACATTGTCTCTTGTTGTTTTTATCTCTGTTCTCTGCATATACAACTCTTCTTCATGCATTGGCTTGTTCATTTTCATGAGTTGGCATAATGCCTACAACAAAACCATAAAATTGTTAAATACTTAGAAGCTTTGATTGCTGGCAGCAACACATTTTCTATATGTATTAACTGCAAAGTATATCGGTATAAAGCATAAGACAAAAAAAAAATATTAATTGATCACATGTAGGTAACTAAGAATGTTCCCGAAAAATAATATTGATGGAATAAATATATTTCAGGTCGTACGTTGATAATTGTAAGAAAGCAGCAATATAGAAGAACAAAATCTAGTATGAAAAAGGATAAATGAAAAAAATAGAATATTTGTTAAGAAATAAGAACATAAAGTTGTTAATTCAATAAATAAACATAATAGAAAATTCTAATTCTCTTCAAAATTAATCATACAGGTTGCATAAACAATTTAGGTAAAAAATGTTAAGTGATAGGTTCTAGAGAGAAAGTATCAAATTGAAAAATAGAAGTTGTTGATAATGTATTTTCAAAGAATATGAGAATATATCAGGTTGAAAAAATGTATATATTTATGTATCTGGTGAAGTTGTTGATGATGTATTTTCAACCATGACAATTACAACTATTAGTTGCGCAATTCCACAGAACGTATTACTTCTAAATGAAAGACAAAGAATTAATTGTTTGTTGCATATGTTCTGGAGTATTTCAAAAATTGATGTTGATTTAGTTGAGAGAAGACACATGTATTTTCCTAAGATGGCCAAAACATTCATTACAGAAAATAAACAATATGCCTATGTATCAGGTTGAAAAAACTTATGTATTTATGTATCCAGTGAATTTGATGATGATGCATTTTCAACCATCACAATTACAACTTTTAGGTGTGCATGTCCAAAGAATGTATATGTTCTTGTGGAAATTGAACCCAAGTGATAGAAAAATTGCACTCACAAAATTGCTAATCAAACATGCAAAATTACAAACAAAGGAGACTGAAATTGGAGCATAACATTAATCTGTATTGAATAAGTGTACAATAGACAACCTTATGAAGTCATAGGCTTATGCAATATATAATTACATGAGATATTTGAATGCATAAGGATTCCATTCGAAATAGTCAAAAAGTAGGCTTACTAAATCTAGTTAAATCCCCCATAGGTGCATAAAGCAGTTTCCAAATCTACCTAGAGGCTCACAAATTGGAAAATTCAAGTAGGCAAGCTAATAAGTGATGGAAATAAAAATCATACATGCTTTTATAAGGAGAAAATAATGGAGTATGATGAGGGAAAAAAACAAGTCAACTACAGCTAGTCTTACTTTTCCTTTTGCCATAAATCTCAATAAAGCAGACAACTTAGCAGAAAAAGCAGATATGCACTAGGGAGGATCTAGAATAAAGAAGATATGCTAAATATGGATTTGAGGAGGTTTCCCAAGTGCTCCATGACTCAGTTTTAGCAAGTTTGACTTATATGGCATGTGGAAGACAACTTGCATAGAGTGGAATATTGGAAACTAGGAAAATAAGACAAAAATGGATTAATTAATGTCTAAGGTAGGTAAATATGGGTTGATTATTCTAACACCCCCCCTTAATCCTGAATTTATGAGTAAATATCAGAAAACTATAGGGCCTAGCAATAAGGCTTAGTCACCCTTTACATATTCCATGTCCATTTAACCAAGGAAAGAGGCAAAAACCCAGTGGGAAAATCCTCCCTTAAACATGGAAAGTAAAACAAAATTTGAAAATATTTTCATCAATCATGCTTCACAGCATGATAAAAAATCCCCAGCAGTGATTTGAGATTGTTTAATGTCTTCTCACAAAAAACTTCGGTGAAGATGTTTGCTACTTGTTCTGAAGATGCACAGAACAGTATGTGAATGGTGCCATCATGCACAAGCTGTCTGATGTAGTTCATATGGATCTCAATCTGTTTGGTTCTCTCTCTCTAAAATAGATAATTATATATTCGAATGGTACTCTACTTATCACAATATATAATAGCTGAAAACTCTTATTTGGAGCCACACTCACCAAGTATCCCCTACAACCATAAACATTGAGTTGCTGCATTTACAACTCCTCTGTACTATGCTTCTGTAGATGAGAGTGCTATGGCACTTTGTTTCTTGCTTGACCATCTGATTAGTCCTTTAGTAAGCATGAACACATATCATGATGTTGAATTTCGATTTGTGTTGTCACCTGCACAATCACTATCAGTAAACCCAATCAAATCAAGATCAGATTTAGCTTTGTAGAATATCCCATGAGTTCTTGTTCCTTGAACAAAGTTAATGATCCTTTTGACTGATCTCCAATGGATCTCATGAGGCTGATCCATGTATATTGAATCCACACTTACTGCATAAGAAATATCAGGTCAAGTGTGTGTAAGGTACAGCAAACACCCAATCAACTACCTATACAGTGTATTATTTACCATAGGAGAAGAACCTGCTTCTTCAAGCTTAACTCCTGAAAGGAAGGGAGTCTTGCTTGGCTTGCAATATTTCATGTTGAACTTGTTCAACAAATATAAAGCATACTTGGAATGATGTAATTTTATTCCATGTTGGGATTTAGCAATTTTGATACCTAAGAATTGGCTCAACAACCCCAAACCAGTCATAGAAAATGCATGGTTCATTGCATCCTTCAAGGAGGAAATCTCTTTCTTTGAACTTCCTGTAATCAAAAGTTCATCCACATACAAGAAAATAATCATCAAAGAACCATGAATCATCTTCAAATAAACATTAGGATCAGAATTGCATTGAACAAAACTCAATGACAACAAAAATCCATCAATCTTGGCATACCAAGCCCTGGGGGCTTGGTTGAGCCCATACAATGATTTATTTAACCTGCACACAAAAGATGGATTAGAAAAAAACACTTGAGGTTGCTGCATGTAAATATATTTAGTAATATCTCTATTTAGGAAAGAACACTTCACATCCATGTGATGTACCTCCCACTGCTTCGAAGCTGCAATGGCTACGGCTAGCCTGATGGAGTCCATCTTTGCCACTGGTGCAAAGGTTTCATTGTAGTCAATACCATGTACCTATGAGTATCCCTTGGATACCAATATTGCCTTATATTTCAAAGGTGAACCATTAGTAGAAAACTTATTTTTGAAAACCCACTTACATTGAACTAGCTTCCTCCCTGGGGGAAGATCAACCAATTCCTAAGTGTTGTTCTTCTAGAGTGAGCTGAATTCTTCTTTCATGGCTGTTTGCCATATTTGATCATGTGCTGCATCTTCATATTTATATGGGTGTGATTAAACCATCAGATAGCACTTATTTGCAAACAAAGGGTCTTTCATACACAGGGAACTCTCAAACTGAGATCTAGTCCTCCTAGGATCACTAGGATTTCCGGCTAGTTCCCCAGCTGCATGAATGGAATTTGCTGCCCATTTTGGTCTTGTAGGACTATCAATATCCACAATTAAATCATCATTATCAGACATATCAGAATCATAAAACTCATTTGTCTCTTCACTTACATTCAGTGATTCTGGTGGTGAAGAAGACTCTCCAACTTCAACTGCCCTTAAAGGATCTTCTTGGAACTGAACACTCCTTTCAATGAAGGATTTGTTTGTGCTAAAATTGATAATATTTTAACCTTTTGAATCTTTCAAGTACCCAACAAATAGACACTCTTGGTGTTGGGGCTGCAAAGCCTTCCTCTTTTCTGTTGGAATTCTAGCCCAAGCCTTTGAGCCAAAAATCCTGAAATGGGTCACATCTAGCTTGTTCCCAGTCGAAGATTTGAAAGGATTCATACCATCAAGTTATTTATGATGAACCCTATTCTATATATAGGATTCATAGTTTATATCCTTGACCCAAAATTTTGGTGTCAAAGTCTTAGCCTCCACCATACAGGTTGCCATCTCCTTCATTGATCCGTTCTTTCTCTCAGCAACACCATTTTGCTGTGGTGTGTAAGGGATTGAAATATACATATGAATACCTGAATATTCACAATATTTAATGAACTAAGACTTTTAATACTCACCACCATTGTCATATCTTAGGATCTTGAGTTTCCTCCCATACTGGTTTTCAACCAAGGCCTTAAAGACTTTGAAGAGGCCAAAAACTTCAGACTTATGCTTCAGGAAGTAAACCCAACAATACCTGGAAAATTCATCTATGAAGGTCAATGCATATTTGGCTTGACTCATTGACATATGAGGAAATGGACCAGAAACATCACTGTGGATCAACTCAAGAGGTGCAGAGGTTCTCTCATGACTAGCTCTCTCAAATTTATGCTCTGGGTGTTTTCCTAGGATACAACCTTGACAGAATCCCATGGAAAACTTAATCTTTGGTAACCCTATGACCATTTATTTTTCACTTAGATAAGAAATATACTTATAGTTAAGATGGCCAAATCTTTCATTCCAAATCTTGATTTCCTCATTAGCATGAATCAGAAGAGCAGAGGGGTTTGAGTAGGGTAGAAAATGTGAAAACATGTATACCTTCGAAGTGTGATATACAACTCCTTTTGTAATGACTTTACCATTTGATATCTCTGTGATCTCAACATCATCAGGGGATAATATGACCTTCTTTGGAGACCCTGTGTGGGTCATCTGATACACTGACAAGAGGTTAGAGGAAATACCTGGAACATACAATACATTACTGAACTTACCATGGTCAAGATCAATCCTTCCTTTCCCCAAACTATCGGTGAGAGAGTCGTCTCCTAGCACTATTGGTGGACCTTTCGACATGTCAAGAGAGGAGAATAACTCTTTGGTCGAAACCATATGTCTTGAAGCTCCAGAGTCTATGATGAAGCTAGGTGAGCTTGATGTGTGAGCAACCAAAGAATGTACTCTCTCTCTATCCTCTGAATTTGATCCTCCTTCCCTCGTCTTTGAGAAATCAGGAAGGGATATATTGTTCTTCTCTAGGAGTTGGGTCAACATGTCAATTTGCTTCTTCATGCAAGAGCTTTCAGGATGATATCCCTTACTGCAGTATGCACACTTGCTCATTTCTCCTTTGTTCTTCTTCTTCTAGAAGTTCTTCTTGGAGCCTTGGGGCTCCTCTTGAGACTTGTTCTTGTCTCTCTTTTGATTAGGTGGCTTCTTATATTTCTTCTTTCCTTTTGAGTCCACCCTAAAATCTCCAACAACCAAATCTTGGTCTTTGGAAGGTTTGATGGTGCCCATCATCACCAATTTATCTTGTTCTTGTGTGAGGGATTCCATGAACTATGCAAGCTTAGGCATATTCTAGGCTCAAGCTGTCAACTTGGTGGCATGGATGGTTGAAACAAAAACTGAATAGTCAGGGCCAAGATTTGAGAGTATGGCCAAAACTAGTTGCTCTTCCTTCTTTTCAATTCCACACTATTTTAGCTGCAAAACAAGGGATTTAAACTTGAAAAAGTAGAGTTG
>LPNX010401576.1:18598-46931 GCA_001517045.1 Pseudotsuga menziesii
CGTCTTCAGAGATAAGTTGGGAGTGGTGCAGAACACCTTCCTCGGTAAGAGGGAGTGTTAGTTTTTGTACCTAGGAATTTGTTCCCTAAGTGATTTTTTTTTTTTTTGCGTAAGTCACTTAGAAAAGGGAAAAAGGTGACCCTCACATTAAAAGCTATTTAATGAGACTTTATAAAGTTAAAGTCACTTTTTGATAAATTTAAGTGGGTGAGTAAATTTATTTAAGTGATTTAAATAAATGTGATTTTTACTCTTATTGAATCTTAGCCATTGGATTGGATCTTTCTCCACCGTTGGATTAGATTCCCACTTAGGGTTTAGACAAAAAGGCTTGAGGGAGGCAAAACACTTTCATTCTTGAGAGGAGAAGAAAGAAGAGAGAGCTGGAGAAGGAGGTCGAGCTAGGGCATTGGCACGATTCCCAAGAAAAGTGAATGCACAGAAATCGAGGTACGAACTGCATTTAATGCACAGTACGGACTGCATTTAATGCACAGTTTTCGAGGTGTACGGACTGCACAGTTTTCGGTGTATGGACTGCACAGAAATCGAGACAGTACGGCTGCATTAATTACTGCACAGAAATCGAGACAAGGTACGGCTGCATTAATTACTGCACAGAAATCAAGGTGTACGGCTGCATTAATTTCAGCACAGAAATCGAGGTGTGCGGCCTGCATTTATTGCTGGTACGGCTGCACAGAAATCGAGGTGTACGGCCTGCATTAATTGCTGGTATGGTCTGCACAGAAATCGAGGATGTACGGCTGCATTAATTGCTGGGCACGTTTTTCAAGGCTTTGAGATGAAATCTTGGGTGGAGATAAGTTAAATTTTCACTGTATTTCTGTTCTGATTTTTGCTGAAGATAATAAAATCTCTCTCTCTCTCTAACTGGTTTTCCCCGTGGGGGTTTTTCCAGGGCTTGTTTTGGCCAAAAATTCCTGAGTCTATCATTTTATGGTGAGATTGTTAAATGTGTTTTTCAGCCTGTTAGTGTTTTTACTGTGTGTTTAATTGTTCAGAAAATTTTTCTTAAGTAACCTACAGCCAATGCAAAACCGGTTGTAGGTGAAAATCACGAAATGTTGACATAAACCAGCAAACAGTAAAATGCAGAAATTTCTACAATTTGATGTTGTCTGTTATAGTTTGGTAACTTTTGTTTCAAGAGATATGAGTTTGAAACTTTGATGAGTCATGAGTCGATGAGTCATCACAAATGTTATATATTGAAAAATTGAAAATGGTTGATGATTGAACATTTGATGACAATGCTATAAGTTATAAACTTATAACTACTAGAATCCTAGATGATTGATGTTATATAGTAACTAGTTTAATCCATCTTTTTATGCTTTTTGAAACTAATTTAACATTCTACATGGTTTTGTTGACATATATGCATGAAAATATATAAAAATATATATTATATGAAAAACGCTCCCAAAAACGCTCCCACCTTAGAAGCTTTTGAAAATTTCGCTTTTTGCTTCGCTCCCGCTTCCGCTCTGCGTGCCCAACAGCGTAGCACTGGACCATGCCTTCGTCGCTGAGCAGAGAGTCTTCAACTCGCATGATTCTACCATTCTCAAACTGCCGATTATGCTTGTCCATCATCATGTTTCCAGATCACCTTGTGCCAGCCAACTGGGCAGGCCAGATGGGTTCATAAGTGGTGAGCACGTGGCTTGCCTATGCTTTGGCACACAACTTGGGGTTAAGATATCCAAGTGTTGTTAACATTCTAGTTTCTAAATTTTTTTATCTTCACATCATATTTCATATTTATAATAATTTTTTAAATATTTTTTCCAAGAAAAAAACATATTTTATATTCGAGATGAATAGAAAATACAATCATCATGTGCTTTTGAAGCACCACTAGTATAGGTGGCTGAGTGAACCGGCTCAAAAATTGTAAACTAGTCATCATTGATCAACATTATTACTTACATGCTTCTAACATAAAGACTTTCATATATATATATATATATATATATATACATCTTTTAAGCTAGAGATCTATACTAACATAAATAAGCTAAAACAAACTAAAATACAAAATTGAGAGCATCCATGACTGACTTGCCAAAATAGAAATCAGGTTAGTCAAGTAATAGGCTCTATTATGAGTCTAATTGACATCATTGAGCAGTTTAGAGTAAATATATTTGTACCCTTCCCTACAAAGTGAAACTAGGGTAATCCACCAAACTAGGGTAGTCAACCAAATAACAAAGTTTCATACCAAAAACTATAACAAAACAACCCTGTAAACAACCATGCTAAACTGACGAGAAAAGAAAGAAGCCTAAGCATTAAGAACCTGGGTCTGATTCTCAGTATTGGCTGGAGTCTGACACAAAATCTGCACAGGAGCAGTTGCCACTTCCGCCACCAGGTTGAGGTTGGACTGTACGCTGTTGACTTTACTATGCAGTGATTCAGTCAGAAATTAGATATCTTTCTGAGTATGTTCCTTCTCTTTGAGAAGTCGACCAAGCAGGATTTTGAGAATCTAATATGGTTCAACCGTTCAAGAGTCAAGACCCCCAGGAATTGTCCCTGACTGGTTGTCCTTTGGTTGTGCCACCTCTGCGCCTGCTGCAGCATGTTATCTCACCATATTGTTGCTGAAATGTAATGTGCTCACAGAAGCTCAACAGTCAACCTCAAACAAGTGAGCAATGATCCCCCAAGCAACGAGCACCCGCGATAAGTCTTCCTTCTCCTTAGAGCATAGGGTGATTAGGATCCACCGACCAGGGCGTCGACCTATTCCTCCAGTCTTCTCCTCGTCCCCACTCCGCATAATGTCTTGGTTCCTGCCAGGTCCAGGAATATTATTCTTCCTGTCCCACAGATTCGGCATAGAACCAATCTCAGTGGTCCGGTACACAGTCATGTCCTTGACTTGGAAATCCATACGGATTGCCTTCAAGTTCATTGTAGCTTGCATGCGGCAAGCCTCGTCACCATCTTGCTGACGCCCCCCAGCCTTAACTTCTCACACGTCCCACATCTCCCATGTCAAGCAGATCCATACCTGGGTTAATCTCATGAGACTCCTGCACAGTTTGCATGTTCGAGAATGTTGTCTCATCGTTGGGCTGTGTGTTGGCACCATTACCAGCCTGATTTCTCATTCCATCTGGGGAATACACACACACACATTAAACCATGTCGCTGTGTCCTATTTTTGTGGTGACTTAGCTTATTTACCATTAAGAAGGTTTTTACTTCTTCAGATTGGTTGCTGGATTGCCGCCTTAACAATTTCATGAAGCATAGTACTGCAAAATGACGTATTCTACTTGCATTCTTAATATTAACAACATGATTATATTTTATATTTTTATGATGTTGATTTCAAATTTTCAACACTAGCAGTTTCTTAGAAGTTTCCGTTGCTAATTTTAAATTCAATCTTATTACATGTAGATTTTGTAATAAGTTATATTTTGACATTACAAAAACAGATACCTTCTTAATATTAACTACATCATTATATTTTAATTTTTTATAATATTGTTGATTTTAACACTATAGCAGTTTCTTAGAAGTTTATGTGTTGTTCTATTAAATTCAATCTTATTACATGTAGATTTTGTAATAAGTTCTATTTTTGACATTACAAGAACACATGCACCAGAATTTTTGAGTAAACTTACAGGGTTTTTGGCATTTTACTATACTATGATTTTGCTCCTATAAAAATAAACAATTCCTTTAATTTCTTAAAGTTTTATATTTGACTCCAGAGATTAGTTACTATTGATTGTTTGCATGCAGATCTGAATATGATACTGTTGGAACTTGTTTGAAAGCAGCTGTTGTCTACCTTGGCACCACTTTGATTAAGGTTTATTACTCTTCATCGTTGGACCTCTGTTTTCCATTGTTATAAATATCAGATAACTGTAAATGTGAAACACGATTTTTGTTTTGGAAAGTAAATGTTTTATATAAAAATAAATGTATCGAGGATGTAGAAAGACCATTGACAGATTGTAAATCTGATATCTCATAGGCATCAATGGAACCAATTATACTCAACTAAAATGTGAACTTATAAATCATCCTAAAAAATATCCCTAGCCCTCATTGAGAGATGGTGTTTCCAGAGTTAGTTCCAGGACATTTCGTCCAAGCTTTGCTTCATAGAGGAGATTATCAAACCCATGATCCTATATGGTTTAGAGATCTGGGGACCAAGCTTGCAACAGACAGATTGGGGCCAAATGGAGAGAGTTCAAACCTTGCTCCTGAGGTACATCATCCAATGCAAATGCACAGTTCCTTATCCCATTATTCAAGCAGAACTGAGAGTCTACTGTGTAGCCCTTTTGCCTTGTGGTCATCGTTCATTTGGTCTCTTTCCTACATAGAGTCAGGACCTTGGATGGCTTTGCCTCTGGGAGAGATAGGTACCCCTACCTTGTACTTTGCTCCTTAGAGGCCCTTGGTTTGGATTTCTGCACAGCTTGTGCATGAGGTTGGTTTTCAAAGGCCTTTTGGCTTCTTCAGTTGATGTAAGGAGGCCCTTGCTTCAGATTTCCCCACACCTTTGCTTCGGATCTCCTCACAGGTTGTGCATGAGGTTGGTTTTCAAAGGCCTTTTGGCTTCTTCAGTTGATGACTATCTCCCTTGAGCACCTTCCTCCCTCTAGGTACTCCATAGACATTAGGCCATTTGTTACCGACTAGATAGGAACTGAATTGTGCCATCATAGGAGACATCTACGGATTGTATATCCAGGTTACTTGGACCTTTCCTCTAGAGAGCTTGACCTTGAAGGTGTCTTTCTATCTAGAGCACTTCTTGGAGTTGCACGATGGCATCATTTATTGTCCTCCATACACGTATAGACATTGGATGCGTTCTCTCAGGATCCCTCTAGGCCAACTTTGGGTTGGCTCCCACAGATTTCGGGTGGAGATTGATCACCATATTCCTTGGCCAAACATGATCTGGTAGATGTGCCACCTTCAGGATTCAAAGACAGAGGTACACCTCATTTTCAGGTGTTCTTTCTATGAGATCAAGGCAAAGTACCACTACCTTTATAGGGACTCTAGGAGCTCCATTTTTACTTTCTTCCAATATTGTGATTAGAGATGTCTTGCCCTCTTCATCAGGGAGATACTCGGCCGCATATTTTCTTCTGCTCAAGCTTCCATTCCAATCAAGATTAGATCAAAAACCATTTCTCGGACAACTTGGATTTGAAGTGATTAGGTTTTAAAACCAAATGAAAGAAAGAAAAGGTGAGGAGTACTCTTGTTACACTCATCAGTAGTAGACGAATGTGCAAAAAACTAAATAAACACAGTTGCTGTAATAATAAACACAGAAACATACAACCATTAAATCGTTTTTTGGGGAAAACCCTTTCGGAAAGAAAAATGCCACACACCAAAGAACACTCAATGTCTTATTCAACAACTAACAATTGTTACAATACATTACAAAGTCTTAGTGCTCTTAACAGGAGTATTCAACAACATAAAGGTTTTAGAGAAATTTCTGCAGCATAACAGTAAGTTAAATAGCTCTCTTCTTACCTCCATCCCAAACACTCAATAAATAAACATAACAAAGCTAAAAACCATTTATGGTTTTCCAGTTCTACATTTTGGAAACTACCATCAATTAATTGGCTAACTGCTGCTGCTCATCATAATTGCTTGCTATTGCACCCAATTCATTGCTTGCCACTACTCCACATTTATTACCTATTACTGCCCAACATTTATTGAGATAACTACTTTGCTACAAAACTGCAAGGTCTATGGCACACCTATCTCAATAGAGGCAAGTCATGTGGAATCAACAATGCATAAGGAGCTAGTGTAGTACATTGCCAAAGGAGATAGAGTTTGTGCCACACTACAGTGGATTGATGTAGGAGATGAGGGCACCAAATTCTACTTTGACTATTTGAAGTGAAAAGCTTCTTCCAAAATAGGTTTTTAGTTTGTGTAGGGATTATTGATCTTTGGAAGAAGACTTATCTAAGATCAATGACATGTTTGGGCTTTGTTTCTCGAACAAATTTTCCTGCATGCTTTCAATTTATTACTCAAAAGGTTACTATTGTAGACAGGGACAAAGATGAGTTCCTCGTTGGTCTGACCTCAATGAAGAATGACCTTCCTTGTGAATTCATCAGCGCCATGTGGTATATAGTGGATGATGATCTTTGTTGCATGGCCAATGAGGCATTTTCCTTGGGTGACCTAATGGAATCTCTTAATCAAGGGCTAATAAAAATAATCCCGAAGAATGCAACATGAGATTCTATTGTGGGTTCGAGGTCCATCACTATTCTTAGTGTTTCTTATAAGGGTTTGGCAAAAGTGGTTGCTCTTTGTATCCAATGAGTGGCTTCAAGAATTGTCTGACAGATAGGATATTTGTAGGGTAGGTTCATCTTTGACACTCCAAATTGTTGTGTGAAGGCCTCTTTAAATTTTGATTACATGGAACACTTGTTGTGCCAAGCTTTTCTTCAATAGTTTGGCCTTAGATCAAGTGGTTGTGGAAATATTGACAAAAATTTCAGACTTTTGTCAAACACTTAGTTTACCCAGATTTCAGACATAGAGTGTCATTGATAAAAATACCTCACATGCATTTAAATCAATAACCCAACAAACTGAAACACTGAAACTAATGCTGCAGCAACATAAAAAACAATAGACTGATAAACCCATAAAACAACAGAAATTTGGTCAATGTGACCCTGGAAAAACCAGTCCAAGAGAAATTTTTATTGCAGCATTTATTACAGCAATAAATAATTGTACCAGATTATCGTTTTCCGTGCCCACCTCGATTTATGTGCCCAACTGATTATATGACATGTATGACCTCCACAACAACAACCACCTCGATTTTCGTGTCTCGAAAAATGTGCCCAGCAAATCGTACACTATACGGCTCTCCTCGAAAAACGTGCCTAGCTGGTACAATACAGACTATATGGTACATCAACAATAAATGCCTTGAGAAACATGCTCAGTTCCTTGGGATTTGTGCCCTCTTGAGAATTTTTTTCCTTGGGATTCGTGCCCACTTGAGAAAAATTGTAGCTCCCTCTCTCTTTGCAAATCACCTAGCCAAGATGCTCACTCTTGGAAATGCTTTCCTTCAACTTGTCTTGCACACTACCCTAGGCTCTCTCTTATAACTTGAGAGTGACTTTCACCTTCCCCATTCCCTAAATCCAAGGGCCAATTAAATCTTGCCTTTTCAAGATCAAGGGTTGAGAAACTTTCCCCCAAAAGCGGTTACATTTAATTTTAATAAAGTCACATTTTACTGTATGAAACAAGTGCACTTTATCTCATAAAGTCACTTTATAAAATTAAAACAAGAGAATACTTTATAAAAAGTCCCATTTACATAAGAGTCACTTTAAACTTTATAAAACAACATTACAAAGTAAAGTTGCCTATCTAGTGCATGCCACATGGTCACTTCCGCATACAAGACAAAAACATGCAAAGTGCCTCCAGAGCTAAATCTCTAACACTCCCTCTTAGCGAGGGAGGTACTCACTGCCATCATCAACAGGGCCCGTCTACAAATCCATCACACTGTTCGCTGTAGGAGCTCGCTTTGAACCTGAAACCAACGCTACTACCTGCACTGAACTCGAATCTGAAGATAATCTTCTGGCAACCACCATGAACCTTGAGCTCCTAGGAGAATCAATTCTCCACTCTTGAGCATTGGTTCGTTCATGTTGGCTGAGCCTCCTGCCAATACTCAGAAGAGACTCCCTCCTTTTCCATTGGAACTTGAGACTGTACCCTTGGCACCACTGCAGCCTCAGGAGCCTCCTGCTCGTCTGATTCATCAACCGTGGGCTGTGCACTGAACTTGTACACTCACCGAACCAATCACCAATCAACTGTGGATCAATCAGTCCCGCTCTCTTTGAGTATATATAAACATGTTCCAAATCATCTTTATCTGGAAAGATGTACACATGTCCCCTCCGAAACAATGTCGAATACCCTGCATCTTCCAAGGCCGAGACCGAGAGCAAGTTTACCCTCATCCTTGGAACAAAGATGACCCCATCCTGATGAATGTATCCTCCATGACTAAGTTGGAATCCAACATTTCCAACTCCATGCATTGCATGTGCCTTTCCCCCTTCTGAATGAACGAACCGATTAGGACCAGTCTCAGAAATGATACAGAATATATGCCATATTTTGGTTATATGACGTGAGGCTCCACTGTCAACATACCAAGTACCATTTTGAACTACTTCATTGCTACCGACACTAGAATTAAGGGAGAACAACAAGAACTCCTACTCGTAGACTGAAGAGGGTTGAAATAAGCAGTTGGCCGCCCTTCTTCAATCTGACTTTTGTCAT
This sequence comes from Pseudotsuga menziesii, assembly GCA_001517045.1. Lineage (NCBI taxonomy): Eukaryota > Viridiplantae > Streptophyta > Pinopsida > Pinales > Pinaceae > Pseudotsuga > Pseudotsuga menziesii. The sequence continues at coordinate 26,999 of LPNX010401576.1, forward strand.
TCAAGAGCCTCTCCTGAGGCAGATCTGCAATACAAGTGTTATTATTTTCAAAATATATCTGAGGTAGCTTCTCCGAGACTCCATTCAACCCACATATTTCTTGCGGGTAGCCGTGAAGGTTTAGTTTTGGACATACTCCAAGTACTCTCGGGTATATTTGGAGTCCCCCCCTCGCCTAATTTTAATCAACTCATCTTTCACATTAACTTAAAACGTACCAAGAGGCAATCGCAAAATATTCACTCCAAGCACATGCAAGTACATTGATTATTTTATGACTCCATTCTAAGGCATTGACTATTTTCTTTCTATATATATTGTGTCTCAGCATTGTGCTTTCGTGTGCTCATTTTTGTATCTTGTCATCTATGGTGGTTTATGGTTAAATCTCAAACTCATAAGTAACTCATTCAGTTTAACATCATCATACTAATTAATTTTGCCTTAGTAACTTAATAGGGTCTACCCCCCTTGGCTTCGTTAGGAGTTGAGCCTAAACGGAGGAGTCAAGAACAAGGTGACAGCCTTGACTCGAGACTTGCCCCCAAGGACAAACCGAGTGGCTTGAAGATTTCTGCCATGCCCCCCCCGGGTGTGTGAAAGGCAACAACACTTTTTGGCGCCGTTGCCGGGGATAAATCTTTTTATTCCCGAGTACGACTTAGCTTAACTTTTTCCTAAATAACTAAAAAGATAAAATTTTTTGATTGATCTTGTCTTTAAAAAACATAAAAATTAAAACTCGATCCATCTGGCGACTCCACTGTTTAACATCCTTCCAAGAATTTCCACCCGAAGAAACCGCCATCAATTATTCAATCCTCTCCTTGATCTCGAAAGGTTTATTAGGGAAAGATTGAATAGGTAGACTTCTCGTAGAAACCTTGAAAATTTAGGAGACCAATCCCTCTCAGATATCCATCACTTATTTGTAGAGAGTCATGTTCACCAATCTCAAGAAATGATAGAATTATTCAAACCCCATGTCATTCCAAAAGATGCTATCAAGAAGCTCCCCATATTTCAAGGCAATAATGCCATCACTGCCAAGTCTCACCTTTGAAAGATTGAAAAGCACCTGGTTAGTTATTGCAATGATGCTGCCCATGACGATGACGATGTCAAAATGAAGCTCTTTGCTTTATCCTTAGAAGATGATGCTGAAGAGTGGTACCTCGACCTAGATGATGATTCATATAAAACTCTTAGCGAATTCCAAGATGGTTTTAGGAAGAAGTGGGGAGAAAAGAAGGAACCAAGACATTTGCTTGCTGCTCTTTATAGAATGAAGAAGATGGAGAATGAAACCATGGATGAATTTAACACTAAATTCAGGCATGTGGTTGCAGACCTTCCTAGAGACATCAAGCCAAAAAATGCTTCTATCCTCATATCCTACATTGAAGCCTTCACCGGTGACTTAAGGTACCGGTTGAGAGATGAAGAACCGACCGATCTGAAAACTGCCCAGAAATTAGCCGAGAAAATAGAAAAGAATATGCAATCTTCAGGCAAGTCCAAGCAGAATCAGATGTATCAAAAGAAATTTCCTCAGCAAGAGCCTAGGATTCCAAACCAGTTAGAGTCGGCTAACATGGTAGAAGAAGTAATTCCACCAAGAAAGCACTTGTTATGTTGCAAATCAAGTCATGGAACATGGACTTCCCGAGGTCAGTAGTCAGGAAACAACTTCAAGCGAGCCTGATCATGTATACATGGTAGGCCAGGCCTACCCTTTGTCACCAGCTAAACAGTACAAACCTAAGGATGAAACCATTGCAGAATCTTATAGTGAAGCTTATGATGAAAACTGTGATGTGCATGATGGGACTCCTACGTGTTCTCCATATAATGATGACAGTCTGGAAGGTTTACTGCCTTGTGACCTTTTCTCTGAAGAAGATGAGTATGAAAATGAGGACAAGTATAACTTGGAGCATGATACAAGTGACGAAGACTCCCTTATCTCCGACAAAGATGTTGATGAGGAGTCCTGGACATTCATGGAAAATCCAGTCTATGACATGAATAAAGAGGAAAATAATGAACCAAAAACTTTTGATGATTTTGTTGATTCTCCTGTTTATGGCATATCTAAAGGTGAGAGCATGGACCATGTGGCCTTGGGAAACTTTGATATGGAAAAGGAGCATGCAGTTTATTCATATGATCAGTCTGAGCCATATATCAGTATCCGTAATGAAGACAAAGAGAACTTGATATCGGAACTTGATAGCAGCAATGGGGAATCCATCACATCTGACATAGATGGTGTTGATGACTATTGGGATTTTTGTGGATATCTTATTAAGAATCCTATCTATGCTATATCCAGCAAAGGGAGTGTCTATTTAGAAACTTGTGGAAGTCCAATCTACTATACTTCCATAGAGGGAAGCACAGATCTGGAGACCTGGGAAAATCCTAGTATAGAAGAGCAGCATTCAAAACTCTTATATGGTCATTCAGAGTCATATAATGCAGAGCCGCACAAAGGTATCAATAATGAAGACATTGAGAAGCAGTGTTGTGAAAGGACAGATATGATGCAGTCAGTAGAATATTAGTCTCAACTATCATCTTCACATATAGAGTTTCCTTATGATTTGGAGCCGCTTGGGGCTTATACAATGAGTTATCATCCGGTAAGCCTTGATAATCAGTGTGATGGTGTAGTCAATCTGCCTCATCATTCCGCTTTATATATCAACCCTATCCAGTCATGGATAGAAGCAGCCTGTGCAAGCACCTGCTAGTTTGGGAAGAAGTTTGACGACATTATCCATGCCTATGATTTTCCATCCATCCCGCCCATTCTAGATCATCACGCAGGTTTGCATTTTCTGAATAAAGTATCCTTACTTTGGTTGGTAACCAAAGACAAGGAATTTTTTTTTTATGTTAATAAAATGCTTAGGTGGTTACATTGGATTTCTGATTACACTTAACCCTATTTATATCATGCTTAGAGTAGGCAAATAAGCTCCTTGAAAAAGAGCATTTACTTTCCGCATTTTTGTTTTGTACTTAGCTATAATAAAACTCTTTTTCATTAGTTAGTTACATTTAGTTTGTTTAAATAAATCAGCTTAATGGTTCATTTGGTTTTTATATAAAGCTTGCGCTACTGAGGTTTTCTTGTCAAGTTGAGATGTTTTTATAGGGTGTAAAAACTAGAGATTCTGGTGTTCTCGTATCCTCTCTTTGGCATACGACCAGATTGAGCACATGTCCCGCAGTTGGAGCCAGATGTTACCACCTAAGTTGTACTTAGTGGTTTTTATCAAGTGAGCTTGGTGAACTGGACAAAGATGATTTATTTGGACTTCAGAAGACCTTCAGAAGTGCTTCTGGGAGGTTCTTGTTGTACTATATCACATGCTCATACCCCATGGGGGAGTTGTAATAAAGATGTTCTAGCATGATAGTGTCTGTAAAAGACTCGGTTTCTTAGACTTTATTTGTCAATCCGATCAGCCCAGGGTGTTTTTTCCCTTGGTTATTATTGGTTGTTGAATAAACGATTGATAATTTCTGAGTTTTTCACTCAATACCTCCAAAGTTGGGGTAGTCGGCTTGGCATTTAGGCCTATTGAGGTTATTAGAGTCTATGTGTCAATGTATAAACATGCTAGGCATTATGGTCTAGTCATATGAACATGTCTAAGTCCCCTTGGGTTTTTAATTTTTTAAGTTTTTTTAATTTTAATTTTTCCACAAAACTTAGGGTATTTTTAATAGTCTAATTAGAAAAATTGGTTTTGTAATAAAAGTGGGCTTGGAAATCAGTTTCAGTCATGGGGGTGCTCATTTTCAAGCTAAGAGCACCATGTAAACCCATAGACCCACTTTTTCTAAGTTTTGAGTGATTTGTCCATCACTCAGGTCAAAAATCCCTAAAAATCAAATATTGATTATTTAATTGATAAATTAATTAAATAATGGAGAAAACCCCAAATCCTAAATCATTGGGATTTGCTTCGATTTGACTGAAATCAGTCTCATCGGCTTGGGATTGACTGGATCTAACAATTTCTTGATTGAAGGAGGTGATCTGGGCTGATCTGAGAGTATATTAATGCATGCAATCTTGGGAATTGCGCCCTCCCTCTCTTCTCCACACGTGTGGGCTCATCTGGATGAGTTTTGGTGGATGCTTTAGTTAGCAGGTTGAGGTGTCAGTTAGATTAGCTTTCCGATTGACAGTTGCACTCAGTGAGACTTAGATCAGACTCGGATAGACTCATCAGGCTCAGATTCACTCCACATGCAGCTGCACTTTCTCTCTCCTTGGGATTTGCGCCCCCTTTGGGCTAGATCTCCCTTTTTTGCTATAAATTAAGCAGATATTACCTCTTCCAAGCTAGTTAGAACTGGGATTGAGGTGTTGTTGCTATTGTACTGTTGTTATTATTTATTATTCTGGAATAAAGAAGAAGCTTTGGAGGCAAGATCTATGGTGTAATGCTCTTCATGTGTGGATGGTGATTGTCAAATGCTTATGAGGTATAATCTGTGTTATTTATCTTTGCTTTTGCTGGTGTTGGCCTTGAAGGAGAGAGCTCCCTCTTGTTAGGGTAAGAGTTTATTTTAGTTTGATTTATGCTCTTACTATTTGTTTGTTTCAAATCTATTGGAGTTGCATGTATTTTAAGTTTAATTGCATGCTTTCCAATTATCTTTTCCAGCAACACCTATGTTTTAACCATTTGTTTGTGGAAGGATTTCTAAGTTGTAGGTGATCTCATTTGTAGAAGGGGTTGAGCTGGTTTGCATCTTCCTCATCTTCAAGATCTTCTGGAGGACATAGTCCCTCGGTGTTCCACTAAAGCAGACTCCAAAGCCCAACATTCTTAGGCTTCCAACACTCTTTCTCTCTCTTCCTCCTTCAAAAAATCAATTTTCTTGCCTGGTTACTTTGTTCGAAAGATTTGATATCATTTGGATCTGTTATATTAAAGTAAAACTTACATATATCTGTTGTTTCAAGGCTCATAGACTAGATATCATTCCTAAAAAAGTTTCATAAAGCATTCTAGATCTAGTTTAGGTTAGGGAAATCGTCCGTTTTGCATGGCAATTTAAAGAGAATCCATAGGTTGCATGCTTTAGATTTCTGTTTCTGTTTTAAAAAGATTAAATCCAACAATCAGTGCATATTTCATTGGCTGCCCAAACAACAAGCCAAGATCCCAAGGAAAGCTCGCTTTTCTTGGTTCCTTTTTCACCGTTTTAGCTAGTTTTAACTTAGTTTTGTTTGGTTTAAGGTAGGCTGACCCAAAGGTACTTCCAAAGTGCTTTTGGGCATATTTCATTCTAATATGTTCGCTGTCTTTTAGCAGGGATAACAGAAAGAAGAGAAGCTGCTGTTCGAAAGTGGCTTTGGGATCGTTCAAATCTCCCAAGGGTCTCCCCTTCGACCATAATTTTAAAATTTTGGGAAATTTGTAAAGCCTTGGTTTCATCCTGTATAAGAAGCAAGAGGATTTAGATAATTTTACTGATATTGTAACAACAATAATAAAAGTTTTCACTAAATAGGATCTTTCGAGCCCATTTCCCATCCCCCCTGGGGGGATTCACGCCTTTTTTGTCTTTTTTGCATTGTCTTACTTCTTTTCGCTTTATATTAGTTTCAATCATGTAGAATAACATGCTTTGATTACTGTATCATATATTCCATATTACATTATCAAAGTAACTTGAATACTTACCCCACGACTTCCCGATTGACTCGCAAGGGGAAAGAGATGCGTGGTAGGAATAATTAGAAAACTTGTGATTTGTTTCTGTTTGTTGCTTATCTTTGATTTGATGTAAGTAATTGTTCTAAAATCAACCCCCTCCTTGATTCCCTGATTGAGGTCCACTTGGACCGAAAGAGGTTCCTGGAGGGTTTTTCTTTCTAAGAAAACACACCCTTTAAAACGCACTAAAATTGACAAGACTCCGGTGTGTATGCTTTGCGTTTGGGTGCGGTTCGTCCGATCAGTCAATTTGCATCAAAAGCAACGTGAGTGACTAGTTTAATTAGTCTTCACCTTCCCCAATCAACCACCATCAGGCGAAAATCCAATGCCTCGATCAAACCGTAAGCGGTGGCAAAATACCCAAAGGAAGCGGGAACTCCTGAAAAGTGACCTCGAGGCGTCGATCTCTGTTACACCTTCGGGTGCATTATGAGCAACAGTCTCCGAGATTCCATTCAACCCACATATTCCTTGTGGGTAGCTGTGAAGGTTTAGTTTTGGACATATTCTAAGTACTCTTGGGTATATCTGGAGTCCCCCCCTCGCCTAATTTTAATCAACTCATCTTTCACATTAACTTAAAACGTACCCAAGAGGCAATCGCAAAATATTCACTCCAAGCACATGCAAGTACATTGATTATTTTATGACTCCATTCTAAGGCACTGGCTATTTTCTTTCTATATATATATTGTGTCTCAGCATTGTGCTTTCGTGTGCTCATTTTTGTATCTTGTCATCTATGGTGGTTTATGGTTAAATCTCAAACTCCTAAGTAACTCATTCAATTTAACATCATCATACTAATTAATTTTGCTTTAGTAACTTAATAGGGTCTACCCCCCTTGGCTTCGTTAGGAGTTGAGCCTAAACGGAGGAGTCAAGAACAAGGTGACAGCGTTGACTCGAGACTTGCCCTCAAGGACACATCGAGTGGCTTGAAGATTTCTGCCACGTCCCCCCCCAGGTGTGTGAAAGGCGACAACATTATCTGCAATATTTGTCGGCCCATGGACTGATCACGGCATGTTTCCACTTGCTAGCTGTATTTTGATTCCGGTAACCTTCTTTTGCAAAATTTGTTTGCATAAAGACTCTTTAGGACAAGAGAAACAACTGCCCTCTGCCACTTTTTAGACTCCCTCTAATAACAATGAAGCAATGAAGGTTCCTCCTCAATTTGGTGTTGGATGTCCTGTAGCATATTAGTGACTGAATGACCTTTAAACAACCTCCGAAGAAAACGTTACCAATTAGGTGGTAACTTCTGGCTCCATGTGGGGACGTGTGTTCTTTGAGAGAGTACACTAGAACCTCAGATTCTCTTATTTCAGACCAATTTTTTAAAAACAAAACAATGTGGTAGGATGGCTTAATTCGCATCCTGCAACCACATGCTTATTACATTCTAGAAAAGAAAATGCATAAGCTAAACAATACTGAAAATGTAAGTGCTCATGCAATAGCTTATTCAACCTACCTACTCTAACTTTATCATGAGCCTAGCACATGTTAGGTGTATGCATACAACCAATGGAGCCATCTCAGCTCCTTGTCAATAATAGAGCCTCTTCCCTTGTGTTTGGTCATTAACCAAAACAAAATCTCATCAAATATATTGTAAATGTGACCTAGAAATGCCATGAAAGTAAAAAAGATCATGTTGTAAACATAAGCCATCTCTCAATTTTTCAATCATATAGCACGTTGGAGTGCATCCTTCATTAATATAACACTGAAGAGGGCTGAAATAAGCAGTGGGCAACCCTTCTTCAATCTGACTTTTGTCATTCGAAACCCTCTTATGAGGCAGATTTGCAATACTAGTGTTATTAATTTCAAAATATACTTGAGGTAGCTTCTCATCTTCAACATGAAGTTGTTCATAAGCTTGGGGCAGCTCAACATCTTCTATTATAGATATGTCAGGAGGCTGTTCAGAAATATCTTCAAACAAGGGCCCATGTGATGCTTCCTCAATCAAATCTTCAATGATATGTTCTTTTGCTTGCTTTGATCTTCAAAGTGTTCTTCATGGATCTCCTCTTTGGAATCAGGCTGTGTCCTGGGGAGGAGGGCATCATACTCTTTCATATCAACACTCAAATTACATCTATCCTACAACTGTTTTTCTAAGGCAACCTCTTCCTTTCACCTTGTCTGTCATTGCACCTGCCTTAGTGATTCTAACCTTAGGGAACCCCCCTTGAGTTGGAGAAGAGCCAACCTGAAGTGAGGAAGAGAGGATTGTGGTGATAGTGGTTGCTCTTTCGCAGTTGCCATTGGGTCGGTGTGCCTTCTTTTGGGCTTTGACACACGCACGTCGATCAGGAGCGGCAACAGGGCCCTTGGATTAGATGACTCTTCACTCACCCCAAGCATCCAAACAAAAAGGCAACGAAAAAGGCATTTCATTCATTCACTTGAATGAGTTTTAACTTTTTTGAGAGAGCCATTGACTTCTTGAGATGAGAAGAAGAATACAACAGTGAGAGGAGACTGAGCAGGCATTCCAAGACGATCGTATAGCCATAAAATCACACCACGAATTCCAAGAAAAGTATGGGCACATAGTTCGAGGCTTCTGTACAACAACATTTATTGTTGAAATTGTACAAAAGGTACACGAATTCCCAGGCATAATTTATGGGCATGAACTTGGAGGCATGTTGGCACAAAGTTCGAGGTAGAGGGTGAAAATTGCTGTGGGCATGAAATTCGAGAAGGAGAAAATTGTTTAGCCATGAAAAGTGAGAACGTGCAATCTTGTATGAAACAGTCTGTATGCTACTGAGCTTGGCACGATTTTCGAGGTGGATGCACACTTTTCAAGGCAACTTGTACACCGATTTGAGACACCTGCTGAGTTTAATTGGTTGAGATAAGTTGTCCTTGACTTGATTAAATTTGCTGTACATTTGAAATAAGAAGAAATAAAGATCCTCTCTCAACAGGTTTTCCCATTCTGGGTTTTGCCTGGACAATTGCTAAAAAATTCCGACTCTCTAAATTTCATGGTGTACAATTCCTATTTAAATTTCTGCCTGAAAATGTGATGTTCTTCTTGTTTTTGAAGTCTGAAATTTTTGGAGAAAATTCAGCTCATTTATAGCATTCAAATAAATTGGGTTGGGCATTAAACTCATATAATTTGACTTGAAACCGGGTTGGGTTTGAACACCAAAATCTTTCATGGTATCAGAGTTTGGGTGCAGATTTGGGCATTGAAATTTTCATACTGTCAGTATTCTTCATTTGTCAGTGAGCAACACCTTATTGGATTTTTGAATTTGCATTGAAATGGCCATCAAACTTAGGTTGGAGGATAGGCTTGATGGGGCAGGAAATATTGTTCCATGTATAGCTACGATAGTGCTTATATTGGAGGAAAATGAATTGTGGAGTGAAGTGGTACATAGCGTGTAGAGTAATCTAATTCAAGTTCCTGCTTCCATCGATGCACAAGCACTAGCAACCTTCAACAAAAAGGACATAAAGCCAAGAAGGATAATTCTAGATGCAGGTAAGGACCACGTTATCCCACACATTTTAGGCAAAAACTGTGCATATCAGATGTGGGATGTTTTGACCAGCTCGTACCAGAGGTCAAAAGAGAACCGAAAGATGGTCTTGAGGGAGAAGCTGAAGAGTATTAAGATGGCCAAAGCAAAGGGAGCGACATCCTACCTTACTATGATATCTCATGTGAGAGACGAGCTTGAAGTAGTTGGGGAGGTTGTTTCTGGTAGTGAGCTAGTGCGTACAATGGTGAATAGTGTGACCAATCCATAGGCTGTCTTTGTGGAGGCTATAATTGCCAGGAAGAACTTGCCTTCCTAGGATCGACTCTAGGATGATTTTGTGTAGGAGACCCAGAGAGGTTTTGTGTCGGGAAGCTCTTCCAGCAGAAAGGAGGGTGAGGAAAGTGTGGCCTTGATTGCAAAAGGCAAGATGAAGTCCAAGAAGGGCCCCAAGTAGGGCGGGGCTAAGAAACAACAACAACAACAGGGTGGACATTGTTGACTAAATTGTCATTGATGCCAACAGGTGTGTGTTAATGTGTCTTGGTGCCCCTTGAGGAGCCTTTGAGGGTTGAGTAAGTGTCAGCGTCAAAGGAGACCTTTTGACTTTGTCCAAGCCCAAGTCTGAAGCCCTTGGAGTCCTTGAGACAATGGCAAAAGCCCTGAACATCCTGGAGAGTGGTCAAGTCCCCCCAAGTTGGTTCGATGGTTCCCCAGTTGTGTCATTGGTTCCCCAGCACCACAACCTTACCCTTAAAATAATTACCTTTGATCCCTAATTTTTACGCTATTGCCCCTACTTCACAAAGATGCCCTATCTTGAAATAAGTATTAAGCATTAAAACATAATCAAAATATTATCAAGATTAAATGATAAAACCCTTTTTTTGTTAAAACCTTAAAACATTAATAAAAGATTTAAAATTAATATTAAAATAAAATATTAAAATATTTAATAAATAAAACAACTCCTTATTAAATGGTGTTAACTTTTTAATAAATTACCTTTTAATAAAATTAAGTTAAAGATTTACAAATCCTTTTAAAGATACCTTTTAAGTGGTGATATATTAAATAAAACAAAAAAAACCCTTCAAGAGGTCGGCCCTATTCCTAAATACCTTCTTAATGTGTATAAATACAACTACATATGTCACGTTATAGATAATAAGTATATACATGAATTCCCTGATATTTATTTTCGGGTTGACTGCAAATTCGCCGAGGGACTGCAAATACGGAGAGGGACTGCAAATACGGAGAGAGACTGCATTTTTAATGATGAAGGGAAGATGATTATCACGCCAAAACAAAAATTTTATACTCTGGATCGTGAAGATCGATCACATATATTTTATTACATCTGCCCTGTTCAGAGAGCCTACGGAAAGGGACGCTGAATATTTCTTTTACAGCTGGTCACAATTCAGTGGATTTGCACCATAGTCAAAGGCCTCACCAACTAGCTACGATTCAAGGTTTCAGACCACGGGATTCTTCTAGTTTTATTCGGGTTTTCCAGGAGTGGCCGCGATTTGGTGGTGGAATTACCCAATCTCTAATTCACGTCACGAATTGCTGATGGGCCGATGCCATTGAAGACGAATTGCTGATGGGCAGACAAATCGTTGACGGGCCGATGCCATTGAAGACTCCATTGTGACGGGAAAATTTTGTTTGTATGAAAGATCATCTTCAGTAATGTACATCAGTCCTGAATTGTTGGTGATAGGGTCTTCTTCTCAGCAAATACACATATCGAGTTTCATCAGTACAAACAGTGTTGCTTGGGATCCTCTGCATTAACAAGGTATGTGTGCAAGTATTTGAAGAGTACAAGTATATATATATATATGTACAGTGAGTAAATATGTTGGTGTACGAGTTATGTATGAACAGTAAAGTATATGTGCAGTGATAAACAATGATGCACACGTATATGAACAGTGGTATGTATTAGTGTGCAAGTGGTATGTACAAGTGTACGGGTGTATGTAAACAGTGAAGAATGACATGATGATATATGCCTTGACATAATACACTTTACGATAACATTACTGCTGATGATGTACACATACAGTATTTGCAATATGAACAGCCACTGATGTATTGCCTAAGCAAGTGGCCTTTAACATAACATGTGATTTACAGTTAAAGTAGACATGTGTATATATGTACAATGAGTCTGTAAGTGTGAGTGTATGTACAAAAAGTATACAAGAGAATGCATATTCAGTTTTGAGTGGATGTACAGTTTATCAGTCAAAGGTGTGAACAGTATTGGGTTTATATGAGTGTACAATGAAATGTACAAGTGAATATATACAGGAATGAGTAAACTGTGTGTACTAGTGTGTGAGCAGCATATGCAAAAATAGTGAATGTGGTGTGTACAGTAGTTTATTTTTGTGATGATACTCTTCCATGCTATGATGAACTCTCTACGATGCACAGTCTCCTATGCACTCTGATTTGATGATACATGCTTTGATAATGATGACATGATGCATGTTATGGTGTGATGACATTCTTCTATGCACCATGATGTGTACTCTTTACATGCACATTACATGTTGATGATGATGGTGGGTATTTGATAATGATGATAGTACATACCCTATGAATTTGATGTATAACCTATGATGATGTTCAGCAATAGCAAAGCAGAGATACTTCAGTGATTGTGGATGACAGTGAACGGTGTGCACAAGCAGATTCAGAGATTGGTACGTGACAGATCTACAGGTTGTGCAGTGTGGTACAGAGTGTCAGTGATAATGCTGACTTGGCAGTAAACAGTGAACAGAGGTTATCAGCAGCAGGAAGTTCTACACATAGAGCAGATCTATTGAAGGGACAAGCAAGTAACCAGCAATGTTGATGAGCAGCTTGATCAGCATGACTGTGATGACATGAGCAGAAAAATGATGTGATAGTATTGACTACAGAGAAGATTTGACAGTGATCAGAGTGCAGATGATTTCAGCAGAGAGTACAGGGTTTTGTATTTGACAGGTCCACAGGTTCGGCAATATTCTTCTTATCAGGGTGGCAGGACGGGGCAAGGAAAGGAGGCCGTAGCCTCCTTCCGGTAGAAGCCGGAAAACTAGGGAGTGGCAGCTTTCTTGAGGTCGTAGCCTGTAAATCAAGGGGGTCGTAGCCTCCTTCCAGTTGAAGCTGGAAAAATTGAAGTCTATATAATAAGGGAGTTGTTCCTTTCATCCAGTTATTTCTGGACAACTATTATTAAAAAGGCTTCCGTGGTTTTACCCCCAGAACTTGGGTTTCCACGTTAAAAACTGTTGTGTACTATGCATCTTACTATCTTTATACATATTGATGACGTGCTGTGATTGGTGATCAGCAACCTGCTTTTGATTAAAGTTTTAAATAGTACAAATACTGATTCACCCCCCTCTCAGTATTTCAACAATTGGTATCAGAGCAGGTTCCTTCAGAACAGACTAACCGCTGGAAGGTAATCATGGGGAAATTTGCTAAACAAAGCAAATGTGGAACACCCTTGTTTGATGGAAGCAACTATGCATTCTGGAGTATAAGAATGAGAGCCTTCATAGAAGCTCAAGGAATCGAAATATGGCAGAGTATCGAGAATGGGTACAAAGTGCCAAGGACCGTGCCAACTGATGCAGGTGAGCTAGTTCAATACAACAACAACTCAAAGGCCATAAATCATCTTCTAAGTGCCATAGACGAATCAGTATTCAACAAAGTGATGAACTGTCCCTCTGCAAAGGAAATGTGGGACAAACTCCAAACCACATATGAGGGAGACCACAAAGTCAAAGAAGCCAAACTTCAAACTTACAGGGGACAATTTGAACAGCTAAGAATGAATGAAGATGAAGACATAGCAGCCTGTATTCTTCGGGTTGATCAGCTCGTGAATACCGTCAGAGGATTAGGAGAAGAGGTTGAGGAGACTATAGTTGTTCGGAAAATTCTAAGAACTCTTCCCAAAAGGTTCAACCCCAAGATCTCTGCTTTAGAAGAAAGAACAGATCTAGATACTTTGACAGTGGATCAGCGGCATGGAACGTTAGTAGCTTACGAAATGAGAATTGAAGATGAAGATACATCAAGAAAGGAAGCAGCATTCAAGGTCTCCTCCAAACAAGTCGGGAAGAACAAATCAATGAAAGACAAACCAACAAGTGATGAATCTGATGATGAAGAAATAGCCAATTTTGTTCGAAAATTAAAGAGAGGCACTGGAAAATACAAAGGTAAGTTACCTCTTAAATGTTTTTCCTGCGGAAAGATAGGTCATTTTGCTTCTAAATGTCCATATGCAAAGATCTCAGACGGTGAAGAGGATGATAGTTTTAAACCCTACAAGAAGTACAATAATTACAGGAATAAGAACAGAAGAAAGTTTGCAAAGAAGAAAAGTCTCTACACAAAAAGAGACAATAACTCATCCAGTGGTGACTTAGATAGCTATAGTGATTTTGATGATGACGATGAACCAGACAAGGTACTCTTTATGGCAATAAGCTCGGATAAGGAGCATAATAGTAAGGAAGAATCCGAAGATGAAGGAGAGGTAGATCTTGAGGCTGAACTTGTAAGCGCCTTGAAAGAGCTGAAGAAAGTCAGAAAAGAAAATAGATTGCTTAAGGAAGAGGAACAACGATTTGAACAAACCATTGTTGACTTGAAGACCAAACTAGAAGAAGCCAAACGAGTTGAAGACTCTCTCACTGAACAACTAATGACAAATATAAGAGAAAAGGAGAATTGTGAGGCTGAGATAGTATCTCTGAAGAACAAGCTGCAGATGAAAGATATCGCAAAGGGTTATGACAACAGTTCCAAGGTTCTAGAACAAATCATCAGCAATCAAAAGTCATTCTTCGACAAGACCGGTATAGGATACAAGCAGAATACAAATGAAGCCTCAAGCTCAAAGTTGACAGATAATGAAAAGAAGCCAAGAAGGTATGCAGAAGTTGTCAAGGACTCCAAGAATGAAGAAGAGATCGAACATCAGCTAGAACAACCTGTATTAGAAAAAGGGCCAGCAGAAAGATCATATCACAGAAAAGCACCTCTTCCATATATTCCCAGGTGTGGATACTTCTTTTATGGGCATTGCTTTACATGTGGAAGATTTGGACACAAAGCTGTAAACTGTTTTCAAAGAAGAAACCTTGAGACAAGGAATAACCTTGCAAGCCTTAGACGACCACAGTACAACAACCGATTTGATCCCTTGAGATCAGAAATAGAATGTTACAAGTGTAACAACTTTGGTCATATAGCCAGAAATTGCAGAACAAGGATACCAACAGTAAAAAATGAGGACTTGCCCAACAAGGTGTGGATTAAACACAATAACAACAACTATGAATGTGGTATTGCTCTTCAAGCCCAGAATCACGGCTCTGGAAAATGGTATGTTGATAGTGGTTGCTCCAAGCATATGACAGGTGACAAAGATGCTTTCGTCAATATTGAAAAAGATAAAGGATCTGTATCATTTGGAAATAACAATTCAGCAAGAGTATTGGGAAAGGGCACAGTAAAGCTCGGAAGTAAAAATTCATTGGCTGAAAATGTCTTGCTTGTAGATAACATGAAACATAATTTGCTAAGCGCCAGTCAGATGTGTGATCAAGGTCATGAACTCATCTTCAACTCAAAAGGATGTAAAATAAGAAAGCAAGGATCAAGGAAGTTAGTAGCCACAGCCACTAGGACTCCAAACAATATATATGTGTTAGATGAGATTGAGTCTGAAAAATGTCACTTGGGAAAAGAAGATGAAAGCTGGCTTTGGCACAGAAGAATGGGGCATATACATTTTGACAATTTGGTCAAAATCTACAAAAACCAAGCAGTTTGAAATATGCCAGAAGTCACAAAACCTGCTAACTCTGTATGTGAACAATGTCAACATGGAAAACAAACAAGAGTGCATTTTAAGACGAAAGAGCATTCTTCTACAAAACTTTCGGAGCTTGTTCACACTGACCTATGTGGACCAACCAAAAGCAAAGGATTGAATGGTGAAAAATACTTCATGCTACTTATTGATGACTATACCAGGATGACATGGGTATGTCTTCTCAACAGGAAATCAGAAGCATTTGGATGTTTCAGAACGTTCAAGGAACTGGTCGAGAATGAAACAGGGTCACGAATCAAGTGTCTTAGATCTGACAACGGTGGAGAATTCACTTCTGATGAATTCAACAAGTACTGTGAAGAGCATGGCATAAAGAGACAATTTTCAGTAGCCAGAACACCTCAGCAAAATGGAGTTGCTGAAAGAAAGAATAGATCAGTTATGGAGATGGCTCGAACCATGTTGAATGAATCCAAGTTAAATGACAAATTTTGGGGACATGCAGTTCATACAGCAGTACACATCTTAAAAAGAGGATTACTTAGAAACAAAAATGATAACAATCCCTATGAGCTATGGTCTGGAAGAGCAACAAGTTTACAACACTTCAGAATCTTTGGAAGCAAGTGTTACATCAAAAGAGATGATAAGAATATTGGAAAATTTGACTCTCGAGTAGATGAGGGCATATTTGTTGGATATTCATCCAAGAGGAAAGCTTACAAATGCTACAATCTAAGATTAGACAAAGTGCTTGAAAGCATTAACGTGAAGATAGTTGAAGGAATACCAACATCATCTAGAGAAGACTCAGAAGAATCAGACGATGAAGAAGAGAAAGGTTCCAAGAAAATTAAAATGGAAGAACAACCCGATGAGGATGAAGAGAAACTGAAGGAAGATGAAGAACTGAATCAACCAACTGTCGAACAAGAAGAACAAAAAGATCATCCATTACCTAAGAATTGGTACCAAAAGAATCATCCATCAAATCAGATTATTGGTGATAAGGATGCCGGAATAAGAACCAGAAGAAGACAATCCAGAAGAAATGAGCAGGTACACTTCTCTCTTTTGTATACAACTGAACTTGGAACTTTTGCAGAGGCAAGTAAAGATGAACAATGGGTTAAAGCTATGGAAGAAGAACTAGATCAAATCAAGAAGAATGAAACTTGGGAACTTGTTCCGAGACCACATAACAAAAATGTTATTGGCACAAAATGGGTTTTCAGAAACAAAATGAATGAAGATGGACAGGTAATCAGAAATAAGGCTCGATTGGTGTGTAAGGGTTATGCTCAGATCGAAGAAATAGACTTTGAAGAAACATATGCACTAGTTGCCAGAATGGAAGCTATCAGAATGATACTAGCCTACGCTTGCTCCAAAGACATCAAAGTATATCAGATGGACGTAAAATCAGCCTTTCTAAATGGGGAATTGGAGGAAGAAGTCTATACCGAACAACCAGAAGGATTTCAACTTTCAGAAAACGAGGACTATTTATGCAGATTAAAAAGGGCCCTATATGGACTAAAACAAGCTCCAAGAGCTTGGTACTCCAGATTGGACAGGTACTTACTACAACAAAAATTTAAGAGGGGAAGTGCAGATAGCAATTTGTACATCAAACAAAACAATGACAGCATACTCATCATTGAAGTTTATGTTGATGATATCATTTTTGGAAGTGATGATGATTCACTGAGTCAGCAATTTGCTAAAGACATGCAAAAAGAGTTTGAAATGTCATTACTCGGTGAATTGACCTTCTTCTTGGGACTCCAGATATCTCAAAGAACAGAAGGCATTTTTATTACCCAGACAAAATACATTAAGGAGATGTTGAAGAAATTCCAGATGGAAGACTGTAAACCTATGAGTACCCCTATGATCACCGGTTGTAAGCTAAGCAAAGATGATGAATCTAAGGAAGTTGATCAAAGGCTCTATAGGTCAATGATTGGTAGTCTACTATATGTAACTACCTCCAGACCAGATGTGATGCAAGCCGTTGGACAAGTTGCAAGATTTCAAGCTGCCCCAAAAGAAAATCATATTATAGCAGTTAAAAGGATCTTCAGGTATCTCAAAGGAATTGTGGATTTTGGACTTTGGTATTCAAAAGGGAATGATCTGACATTGATAGCATATTCAGACGCAGATTGGGCAGGATGTGTTGACGATAGAAAAAGCACTAGTGGAACGGCCTTCTTTTTAGGTGGTTGTCTGGTATCTTGGTCAAGCAAGAAGCAATCTTCAGTGTCCTTATCAACCGCAGAAGCAGAATATATAGCTGCAGCAGCTTGTTGTACTCAGATTCTTTGGATGAAGCAAACCCTGCAAGACATACATGTGACATGTAATGAACCGATTCCTATTCTATGTGACAATACAAGTGCCATCAGTATCTCCAAAAATCTAGTTATGCATTCCAAAACCAAGCACATTCCAATCAAGTTTCACTTTCTTCGGGAACAAGTCACAGAAAAGAATATCAAGTTGGAATATATCGGGACAAAAGAACAGGTTGCAGATGTTTTCACTAAGCCTCTCCAAAGAGAGACTTTTGAGTACATCAGAGAAAAATTGGGAGTCATACTATCTCCTAATTGAATTCTTGGCAGAAGTACCCTTTGCCATTGATGCCAAAGGGGGAGAAAAAGCTGAACAAGGTAGGTAAAAGAAGCATGATCTAAGGGGGAGTTGTGTGGTCAAAGGTAAAGCTGAACAAGGTAGGTAAAAGAAGCATGATCTAAGGGGGAGTTGTGTGGTCAAAGGTAGCTCATTCGAAGGGGGAGCTTTGGTGTTGTTATCAATGACAAAGGGGGAGATTGTTGACTAAATTGTCATTGATGCCAACAGGTGTGTGTTAATGTGTCTTGGTGCCCCTTGAGGAGCCTCTGAGGGTTGAGTAAGTGTCAGCGTCAAAGGAGACCTTTTGACTTTGTCCAAGCCCAAGTTTGAAGCCCTTGGAGTCCTTAGGACAATGGCAAAAGCCCTGAACATCCTGGAGAGTGGTCAAGTCCCCCCAAGTTGGTTCGATGGTTCCCCAGTTGTGTCATTGGTTCCCCAGCACCACAACCTTACCCTTAAAATAATTACCTTTGATCCCTAATTTTTACGCTATTGCCCCTACTTCACAAAGATGCCCTATCTTGAAATAAGTATTAAGCATTAAAACATAATCAAAATATTATCAAGATTAAATGATAAAACCTTTTTTTTGTTAAAACCTTAAAACATTAATAAAAGATTTAAAATTAATATTAAAATATTTAATAAATAAAACAACTCCTTATTAAATGGTGCTAACTTTTTAATAAATTACCTTTTAATAAAATTAAGTTAAAGATTTACAAATCCTTTTAAAGATACCTTTTAAGTGGTGATATATTAAATAAAACAAAAAAAAACCTTCAAGAGGTCGGCCCTATTCCTAAATACCTTCTTAATGTGTATAAATACAACTACATATGTCACGTTATAGATAATAAGTATATACTTGAATTCCCTGATATTTATTTTCGGGTTGACTGCAAATTCGCCGAGGGACTGCAAATACGGAGAGGGACTGCATTTTTAATGATGAAGGGAAGATGATTATCACGCCAAAACAAAAATTTTATACTCTGGATCGTGAAGATCGATCACATATATTTTATTACATCTGCCCTGTTCAGAGAGCCTACGGAAAGGGACTTTGCATATTTCTTTTACAGCTGGTCACAATTCAGTGGATTTGCACCACAGTCAAAGGCCTCACCAACAAGCTACGATTTAAGGTTTCAGACCACGGGATTCTTCCAGTTTTATTCGGGTTTTCCAGGAGTGGCCGCGATTTGGTGGTGGAATTACCCAATCTCTAATTCACGTCACGAATTGCTGATGGGCCGATGCCATTGAAGACGAATTGCTGATGGGCACACGAATCGTTGACGGGCCGATGCCATTGAAGACTCCATTGTGACGGGAAAATTTTGTTTGTATGAAAGATCATCTTCAGTAATGTACATCAGTCCTGAATTGTTGGTGATAGGGTCTTCTTCTCAGCAAATACACATATCGAGTTTCATCAGTACAAACAGTGTTGCTTGGGATCCTCTGCATTAACAAGGTATGTGTTCAAGTATTTGAAGAGTACAAGTATATATATATATATATGTACAGTGAGTAAATATGTTGGTGTACAAGTTATGTATGAACAGTAAAGTATATGTGCAGTGATAAACAATGATGCACACGTATATGAACAGTGGTATGTATTAGTGTACAAGTGGTATGTACAAGTGTACGGGTGTATGTAAACAGTGAAGTATGACATGATGATATATGCCTTGACATAATACACTTTATGATAACATTACTGCTGATGATGTACACATACGGTATTTGCAATATGAACAGCCACTGATGTATTGCCTAAGCAAGTGGCCTTTAACATAACATGTGATTTACAGTTAAAGTAGACATGTGTATATATGTACAATGAGTCTGTAAGTGTGAGTGTATGTACAAAAAGTATACAAGAGAATGCATATTCAGTATGGAGTGGATGTACAGTTTATCAGTCAAAGGTGTGAACAGTATTGGGTTTATATGAGTGTACAATGAAATGTACAAGTGAATATATACAGGAATGAGTAAACTGTGTGTGTACTAGTGTGTGAGCAGCATATGCAAAAACAGTGAATGTGGTGTGTACAGTAGTTTGTTTTTGTGATGATACTCTTCCATGCTATGATGAACTCTCTACGATGCACAGTCTGCTATGCACTCTGATTTGA